>JAODAL010022658.1:0-64240 GCA_025379985.1 Phyllomedusa bahiana
GCCTTTTTTCATTCCCCTTTCAAAAAAACGTGAGGGGATAGGGAGGGTGGGGAGGGACCCCGGGGCACTGTTTTACTCTGAAATTACATTACAACCAGGGGATTTCTATAAAAAAAGCACCGGATTTTTCTCCCGCCCCTTCAAGCTCGTTATGAAAACAAGAAAGATCAGCTCCTGTCGTTTCCTGGTCGTGTTAATGTAAATAGTTCAGGAAACCCAAAGGGCATGTATTCGGGCTGCAGCTCCGAGGCTTCATTTTTGTTGATAAAATATTTTAGAAAAGTGTTTAAAAATACCTTTTTGGGGGACCCCCGTCAAAAAATTAGATCGTGGCAAAAACCCATAAAGAACAAACCCTACCAGCCCCTATCTGTTTGTAACCCTGGGATGCTGTATTTGGATGTGGTTCTTGCCCCTAAAAACACAGCGAAATCGGCGTAAAGGAAACCAAGCGTGGGGCTGAATTTGGATTTTCAATTGGGTCTTGGGGGGGTTTATTTTCGGATTTATCGGTTTTTAAACCTGCCCGTGTGTAAATCCGCCGGGAAGTCTTGATTTGTGGATAAACTTAGGGTCTGGGGCGGGTAACAGTTTGTAGTTTGGGCTGTTAGGCCCGGTTCACCGGCTTATTCAAGCCGAAATTTGCGGGACGGATTTCACCCGAAATTAGGCTTGGGGTTAGGGGGCGGGGCGCTGCTCGTTGGCCCCATGATTTCATTCCCCCATGGCGTTTTTTTCCCGGTACAGCGCGCAAACGGCTGCATCCGCCCTGACAAAAACCCCCGTGTAAGGCCCTTCAGGGTAATTCCCACGGTTGTTTTTGGGGGTTTTTGTTAAAAATTTTAAAAAGGGATCGAAGTTTTTGGGTTTTTTGGGGGGTTTTTATTTGGGTTTCCATAAGGTTTTAGAATATATTTTTACGGCTTTAATTGCATCCCAAAATTTGGAAAATTTTAAGGGAAAAAACGTTTTGAAAAAAGGGTTTTTCCTTTGTTGAAGGGTTTGGCTTTCTGAGGGGGTTTTTTGGGCCCTTTTTCCGGTGGTTCAGTCGGAAAAAAAGGGGGTTAGTTATTTTTGGGTTTTTTTAATTTACTATTTTTTTTAATTTGTTGGATAGGTTTTTTGGGGATTTTGTATGTTTTTTTTTTGATTTCCCGATCCTGGGTCGTTTTAAAAGGTTAAATACTGGAAACTCCAGAAGCTTTTGTATCATCATCATGAAAAAACTTTAAGATTCTTAGTTCACAGTTTTGTCAAAAATTTTTTAAGCCACCACGGTTAAAAGGTCCTCGGGGGGGGGGAACGTTTTTTTTACTTCAATAGAGAAAAATTTCAGGCCTTATTGGGTAAACCGACCCCCATTATTCAGGAGAAAAAAAAAAAGGACCCCAAACCTTAAAAAACCATGCTATTATAAGCCTGTAAAGGGGGCGGAGTGAAGAAAACAAATGGAGGATCCCTTCCCCCCTTATGATTAAAAGCAAAATTTCCCAAATAAACCATATGGTTAGACAAAAAAAAACTTTCTGAAAAACTCCTGTGAACTGGGGCATGGCGGGGGGACATTTTTTTTTCCGCCACCATTTCAGTGGCAACCCATGCAAAAAGGCTATACAATAAAGGGGAAATTTTGAGATTTTGCTTTTAATTAAAAAAATTTTTTTATTAGTTTTGATAAAAAATGGGGCCACCCAAACTTACAAAGTGATTAAAGGCGGGTGGCCCTATTATTGGAGGTAAAAAGCGTGGCCCCCCCCTTGAATCAATTGTTCACGATCTCAAAGTTTTTTTCATTTTGGGATTGATATAACGGGCACCCAAACCCCTCCTGTACTTTTTTTTTGAGATGATCGGGGGTCTGGTAAGCCCAGCCATGTGAAAATTACCAAGCTTAGTGGCCATTAACCGTTGGGAAGCCAAGAGGCTTCCTTAACCTGTTAAACAGCAACCAGGAAGGCGGGGGACAATATAAAATAGTCCCTGCCTTCTAAGGGGACGTTCAACGCTGTCTTTTAGATTGTGTTGTGATCCATTTTTCGGATCAAAAAAGCATGTAAAACCAAGCACATTTGTCACTGATGATATTACTTGCGTTTTTTATGCATTTTCAGTTCCTTTCAAAAACAACTTCTTTTCTTGAGGTTTCGGGGGTTTAAATCCCTTTTTAAAAAACTATGGGGAGTGTTGTGGGGGTGGTTTTTAATATCCCTGTTCATTTTGGTGGTGGGGGGGGAAAAAAACTGGGTGGGAGTGGTGATTTTTACTTTGGATGGGGGCGGGAAGGGGCTTAAATGTTTTGTGGGGGCCAGAGTCAGGGGAACAAGAGAAAAAGGCGAGAACCCCCTTTTGAAGGGGGATTAAGAAAACGGGAGGAGGAAAGAAAGAAAACCAAAGGAAGTGCAGAGATGCAGTTTTTTTGCATGCCCTTTTTGGTATTGACTCTGTTGCGAGACTTCCAGACGGATTTAGTATATGCTGTGATCCCCGTTGTTTTTCTGTTGCGTGATGGGAAAGGCGTTGTGTAAAAAATGAAAATGGAAAAGAATTTGGTGTTAAATTTTTCCCCATATGTTAATGTTTTTGGAGGGAAAAACGCGCCTTTGCGTGTTTTTTGGGGTTGTTTTTTGGGGGTTTTTTGGGAAGCTTTTCAATAATTTTGAATTTAAAAAACGCACCCCAGGCCGTGTAAACAAGCCCTAAGGGTTTTTTTAAAAATTTAGGGGCGTAATTGCATTGAAAAGTACGCCCTGATTTTGGGTAAATCGGCCCCTGCTTCTAGTTGAGATTACACTTTTGGGGGTTTTTCCCCGACATGGGTTTTAGGTTCAGGGGTGAGACTCCCCCCTGTCGATTTGTGGAATATGAGGTCTAAAAACTGCGGCCCTCAGTTTTGGGAAACTGAATTTCCCCACTTTTTGGAATATGTGTGGGTTGTAGTTTATGTGGGGGGGCAGTTTTGAACCCCCTGTTTGGGCCCAATGGGGAAAAATTTTAAATTACAATGAATTAATTAAATTAAAATTCTAATGTTTTTACTTAATTTTTTTGTGGCAAATTTATTTTTTGGATTGAATCGTTGAATGATTGGCTTATTAAACAGGGAAGGGGAATTTTGTTGGTGAAAAAAACCAAAAAAAATTTTATTGGGATTAGTTTTTTTTTGGTACAAATAGGGGTGGAAAAAATTTCTTTTCCCACCAAAAAAATGTCACCAATTTGCTGCGTTTTTTACATTGAACTATGTTTAAAAAAATTTTTTTTTCCCCAAAAATAAAAATGTTTTTATATTTTTTTTGCTTAAGGCGGTTGCTTATTTTTGGGGGATGTCTTTTTTTTTTAAGAAAAAGGTTAATTTTTTTTTTAAAAAAAAAAAAATATGTTTTAAATTTTTTTGTGATTATCAAAAATCGCGAAGGAAATTGAATTATAAAAAAAGGGGGTAGGCAGGGGGGGGAAACGGTTTAGCCCTCGTTTTGTTCGCAAGGTGGACCGTTCTTGAAGAATGGACAGTCGTTTATTGTGGGGGAAGGTTATGACGAAAATATTGATGTTGGTTATTTACTTTCTGTGCCCTGTAATTTGGGTTTAAAACTTTTTTTGTGTCCCCATTTTTGGAGCAAGAGGGTGGTGGGGGGCTGGCAGACCGGGTCCGGGATAAAAATCCCCCTTTAGGAGCCGCAGACTGCAGGGAGTGTTATTTCGTGATCAGGTATGTCGGTTCATTTCCTCATTGGTGGGATGTATGAATCATGGTGATCCTCTGGTGAGGTATTTTCCTGGCATGCCCCGGGCAAGTGTGCGCGCGTCGGGCCGGGCATTTGATTGGGAGGGGGGACTAGGGGGCCCCCGATAAAGTTTTGTTTAAAGTTTTTGATGAGAATTTGTTTGTTCTTTTCAGAGGTCAGTGGTTAAGGGCATTCATTTTTTGGAAAATTTGCGTTTTCCCTAAAATTGTAATTTTTGGACCTATGTAGGACTAGCGGGGTGGTGGCCCACACGGCAGGTGAAAAACCCGGGGGTTTTTTTTTTCTGTGGAAGGTTGCTTATTTTGCGCTTTTCATGGTTGGGGGTTTGCTGGGTTTGTGGATTCGCCCGTCCCCTAACCATTGAACTTTCCAAAACCTTCCCCCTGAAAATGGGGGGGGAAGCTGTTCTAAGGGTTTTTTTAAACCCCGTGTAAAAAAAAAAAAAAAAAACGTCCCTGGAAAATCCCCTGCAGTGTGAATTTCTGCCGGATTTTCTTTTTGGTCAATGTTTAAGGGGTGTTCAACAGGTAAAACCGGGGAAAAGGGAGTCGCCCCCCCAAAAAAAATAAAAGGGGGGGGTGTAAGCACGGTAATGATTTTATTATTCCCGGGGTAAGTAAGGTGGGGCAATGAGGGGTAATAATTTTTCTTGAGAACTTTTGGTTACGTAACGGGCAGTTGTTTGCTAAATTGTGGCAAATGCGGCCAAAAAAGGTGTGAAAACCCTGGGGCGTTCAGGCATGGGAAAATTTTGGTGGTTTTGGACCCCGCGGGGCGGGAATTGGAATTGGGGAAATTGTTTGAAGGGGATTTACTAAGGTGTTTTTTTTTGGTTTTATTTTAAAATGTTTGCCCGGAGTGATGTATTTAATATTTTGTTTTTGGTATTTTTCTGTGCTTTTTTTATTTTTATTTTATTCTAGCAAATTTGTATGGGTTTTTTGTTATGCTAACCTTTTTCACTTATGAGTTTTTGTCTTGCTAGACAGGCAGTTTTTTTGCGCGGATGTTTTCTTTGTTGCGGTTTTTTTTTTTTTTGTGCTATTTTTGATCTTTGGATTCTGTATGTTTTATATTGTTGCCCCCGAGTGCTACAAAAAATTTCTATTCTTGTGTATATTTTATATGTTGTTTTTTTTTGGTGCTTGTTTCACTATGTGATTCGCACTTTTTGGGCATGTGAAACTTGCTCTATGCATTAAATCGGAGATTGTGTTTAACAGGCCCAGACTAAGGGAGGGGAACTCCCCAAAACGGCGACCGGTCACCCGGCCCAATTTTGGGGTTGAAGATTTCTTTGTTGGTGCCTACTGAATTGGGTTTTTTGGTCGGTTGTTTTTTTTTTGGGGTTAAGAAAATTTTTAAATTTTTTGAAAATTTGGGCGGGGGGTTCTTTTGGTTGCTGGGGGGTTTGGGTTAAAGGGGGGTAAAAAAGGAAATTTTTGCTGGTGCTTGGGAATATCAATGAAGTGTGTGGGTTATTACCCACGCGTTTTTTGGGGTTGCTTCAAGAAAGCCCAAATATAGCCAATAAAGGGAGCACAGTTTCCTTTGCAGCGGTCGGGCATCAAAATAAATATTAATTGTTTAAATTTCGAAAGAATTGGGAAAATTGTCACAATTTACAGGAAGATAAGATTCAAACAGGGGGTTTGTTGTCGAGGACAATCTCAGGGAAATTATGTGTTTATTGTTTGCTAGGGGGATAGAAAAACTTTAAGAGACAGGATTCATATTTGCTGATTGCAGTATACATGGCAATTTAGCTTATTCACTGAGCCGGATTCCTTTAAAAATTTAAAATTTTAAAAAGGCCCTCAAAGGGGGCTTCCCATTTTGTTACTTCGAATCTGAGGCCGGCTCATAGCTCACGTAAAGCTAGCCTCAGAGTATGGGGAGATGGCTGGTTTGTGCAGTGTATCCATTCCCGTCTGCGTGAGGTTTTATTATCACTGAGCACATCGGTCGGCCGTATTTAAAACTTCCATTCAATTCAGGAAAAACCGCCGGCCTACTGAGGGTCGACGGCCTGATTGGGGGGTATGTGGTTGCGCGCCCCTAGGGGTAAAAAGGTCGCCGATTGTTTCACCCGTTAACCCCCCTCCCCCCGTGCACAGGGAGATCCCCGGGAGGACGAGAAAACACACTCCTCGCCAACGACCCCGAACGGCTGGAAAAAGATATGTTTACCCCATGGTTAAAAAAAAAAAAATTTCGCTAAAAAGGTGCCCCAGTTTCTGTTGGTTATAAGGGCCGGTCGTTACCTACTTATAAAAAGGCCCGGGAAAACCCCCCCTTGGGGTAGCTTTTTTATAAGGTAATAGGGGGTGGGGGTAAGCGTTTGATTGTTTTTTTTTGCTGGGAGGGGTGCAAATTTACAAAATGATATTCACAGGTAAGATTCAGGGTGCAAAATAATTTTGGGTTACAATTAAAGGCATTTAAAATGTGTCATTTCCCTGAGAGGGTTTGGTTTTGGGGGCCCCAATGAGGGGGCGATGTGGCTTGGTTCGGTGTGGATGCTTCTGGACTGATGTCGGGTACCCCCCCGGAATGAAGATGGGCCACCTGGGGTTTCCTGTTTTATCTGTAAGGGGGAAGCCCACGGGGCAGCCCCCTACATCCCCCCAAAAACCTCTGGGATGGTCTACAAATTCTCCCGTTTGGGCCCATGCCATTTTGATGAAAACCAAAATAGGTCCCTTGGGCGGGCTTTGGCACAAAAAGGAAACAAGGGAACATCAAAAACCCGGTGGCCCTTTCCTTGCCCTGTCCGACAATTATGAGCCCCCAAAGTGTTCGTTTCTCAGTCCCCAAGGCAACGTGCGAACGTGGGAGTGGTGGCTATGTTACGGGGGGTTCAATTTTAAGATAAAAAGCGCCAATAGCCAGTTATAAAACGGTCCCCCTAAAATTTTTATAAAAAATATCGAGCCGCTGGGTTGGGCCTGGGTTTTTTAATTTTTGAAAGGGGGGTTTTGAGAGAGCCATGTTTTGGTGCTAATTAATGGAGATGAGGCTATTTTGTGTGGTGATCCCCCCTGCGAGCGAGCTTCCTATGAAGGGCATTTACGATGGGTATAATTGCCCCTCTTCCTCTCGCGGACTTTGACTGAATTTGGAGGAGGTGAAATTGTCATTTTTTGATGAATTTCCTCACACAAACGAATGGGGAGAGTTCCACAAGTGTAGCATATCTCCCAGTTTTAGAGGCCAGCTCGTCGTGAGCTCCGCGCTGGCCTCAGATGACCCAATTGTAAAAGATGGGGAAAATCTTTTAAGTGGATCATTTGCTTTAGACAAACTCCTTTTTGTTTGAGGGATCCTGAAAAAAAAAAAATGTAATAGCATTTGGTGTTCTTGCTTGCTTCGGATGCTGGTGTCCCGCAGGTGTGTTAGGTTGTACAATTTAGATCTCAAGACTGTGTAAAGTATGGTTCTGCAGACTAGGGTCTAAAAATTGTCGATTCAGGTTGACATCCGCATGTTTTAACAACAATGGGCCTCACTTATCAAAAACTGTAAAGCATTAAGGGAAAAATGAAGGTGACCAGAAATTTTGGGAGGCATAAGACGGGACGTTACCTGCCAAAAATTTGTATAGACCACATCCTCTTTATTCTTAGTAACACCTTTCATAAAAGGTCCAAGCCACTGCAACCAACTACTTTGTAACAGCTGTGGGAAGAAAGTAACATTGGGGGTTTGGCATCACCAAACGTTTCCAGGGAAATGGAAAGCCTATACAGCAACCAGGAAAGAGCAGGGGAGATGCCGCCAAAACCTTCGACTAAACCTATTACACCATACAATAGTACACTCCTTACAGTAACCATATAGTGGTAAATAGCAGTGTAACACAGGCTCTGCACATGTATACTTGCCTCCTACAGTGCCTCATAGTATAGTAGTAGCTACAAGTGTACACCGGCTTCTGCAGGCTGTATACTACCTCCATCAAGTGACATAAGTGTAGCTAAAGTGTACACAGGCTCTGCCAGGACTGTTATACTATATTACATGACAATTATAGTAGTAGCTACCAGTGTATACACAGGCTTAGCAGACTGTTTTACTACTCCATAAATTGACCATTAGTAGTAGATACAGTGTACACGGTCTGCAGATGTATACTACTCCATACAGTGACATATAGTAGTCGCTACCAGTGTACACAGGCTCTGCAGTACTGTATACTCATCCATACAGTGACCATATAGTAGTAGATACCAGTGTACACGGATCGGCAGACTGTATAATACTCCATTACAGTGACTATAGTGGTAGATACAGTGTACAATGCTTTGCAGACCCATAACCTCGATACAGTGCAGTTCACAGTATTAAGGATTCCACACGGTGATGTCTTTCTGATAGGAGTCATTCACTTTCCTTATATTTCTCATCTTGCCCAGAAACATCACTAGAACTTCTTCTCAGCCACGACAATTTTCTGCAGACCTTTACCATATTTACTGACAGGTAATATACCATAAATGGGATTTATATAGAAAAAACTAGGTGACCCGCTTTCCTGTGATAGGCAAGTCAGATGCCTGATGTTGGGGATGGGGAGTCCCCCATCAATCCTATATAGACCCCAATAATGTAGGTAGGTACATATGTCTCCCCAGTAGGTTATAGGAACATAGGGCCACCAGTCTGTAGGCAGGTATATGTCCCCATAGTCTGTAGGGTAAGCAGGTCTAGGTCCCTCATAGTCTGTAGGGTCGTCAGGTAAATGTCCCCCATAGTCTGTCGGGTAGGCAGATAAATATTCCCTAGAGTCTGTAGGGTAGGCAGGTATAGGTCCCCCATAGTCTGTAGGGTAGGCAGGTCTAGGTCCCCCATAGTCTTTAGGGTAGGCAGGTATAGGTCCCCATAGTCTGTAGGTTAGGCAGGTAAAGGTTCCCCATATTCTGTAGGGTCGACAGGTAAATGTCCCCCATAGGATGTAGGGTAGGCAGGTAAATGTCCCCCATAGTCTGTGGGCAGTGGCGTAGCTACAGGGGTCGCAGCAGTAGTGACCGGGCCTCTGAGCTAGGGGGGCCCTTGGGCCCCCGCTCGCCACACGCTGCATCGCTGGCTCATATACAGCCAACTATGCAGTGCTCCGATTGAAGCTAAGCAGCCGGTATACACTGATACCGGCCGCTTAGTCCACTGAAGGCAGCGGCGAGGAGCTGCTGACCTCTAGCACTGTGCCAGTGATGGAGCTCGGATGGTGTGTCCAACTCGGAGAGTTCATGACCTCTGTAGCAGCAGTGAAAAAAAGGCCCCCACCTCAAATCCTGCAATCACCTACAAGAGACCTGAAGACAAAGGCAGAGCTTCAGGGTACAGAGTCTGCAAGTGTAGATATTGTAAGGTGGCAACAGCAGGAAGGGTGTACAATGGAGTGTACATCCCGGCCAGTGTCCTGGCATGCACCTTTCAATGTCCAAACACATGCCCCCAAGGTAAGGAGACTTGGGGGAATGAAAGGCCAAACTTCAATAGGTGTCGACAGTTTAGACTGTCGACATATGTTTAACATGCGTAATATGTTAGTATGGCTTCAGCCATTTCCTGGGTCGGCCTTTCATTGGGAGTGGGCATAGAGCAGGGTGGGTGCTCACTTCCCATGACTCCACTCCGGGGTTTACCTGGAGTATAAAAGTCAGCAGGTAAGCTGACTATGGTGGTTACAACCCTGGCTACCTTCAAGCCTTGGGTGGAGTCCTGCTGGAAAACAGCAGGGTGAACTTGCAGACTGTCAGTAAAGCTGACCTCTGTTAGTTAGAGCCCAGACGGGCAGGCGTTTTTGTTTGTGTTTGTGCATGCCTTGCACGTTGTACTTTCTGTTTGCTGCTAAATAAAAATACAGAAGCCCTGTATTTTCACCTGGAATACGTCTCTGTCTCTGCCTGAACACGTGAAGTCACGATCCCAGAGCCGCTAAAGCTCACACATGGTGGAGGACGCATTGGGCAAAATAGAGGAAGTACTCTTCTGAGACAGAGGAAAAACGTATGTCCTGGGTGCAAGCAGCTACCGCACGGTCAGCAGAGGCGGCTAAAATGGATGAGTTGGTGAAGCAGCTAATTCAAGCCAACGCTCACCTCCAGCTGATGGCGGCCAGCCAGTAGAAAGCGCACGAAGAGACCATCCGGGCGCAAGCTGAGACGAATCGCCTGCTAATTGAGAACCACCAGGCCACGGTGAAAGAGCAACAGCAGGTAAACCACACGCTGCAGCAACAGCTACAGACCCTGGCTGCAAGGCCAGAAGTACCAACAAGTGCTCGGTTCACGGCCCGCCAGTTGGTGCAAGGTTCCCTGCGCAAGATGTCCGCGGATGACGACATCGAGGCCTACCTGGGGACCTTTGAGCGGATAGCAGAGAGAGAGCAGCTGCCGGCGGACCAGTGGGCGGATGTCCTGGCTCCCTTCCTAACGGGCGAACCGCAGAAGGCCTACTTCGACCTGCGTGTCCAAGACGCCAAGGACTACAACAAACTGCGGGGGGAGATCCTGGCCCGACTGGGGGTCACCCTGGCCGTACGGGCCCAGAGAGTACAAGCTGGGAGTTAATCCGGCCAAGCCCGCCAGGTCACAAATGTACGACCTGTTCCACATTACCAACAAGTGGCTACAGCCGGAGACCCACACACCTGCCCAGGTGGTCGAGCGAGTGGTCTGTGACCGTTTTGTGCGGGCCCTTCCCATCAAGCTCCAGAGGTGCGTGGGGTACACCGACCCCAAAAGCGTGGACGAATTGGTCGCGGTTGTGGAACGGTACAGCGCTACAGAGGAGTTCCTGCAGGTCCTACATACCCCGGGGAATCCGCAGACCTCCAACCGCGGTAAGACTGCTCCTGTCCCGAAAGGGGGTTCCGGGTATACGGAAGGGGGGAGAGGCCACCTACCCCAAAACGGGACCCTGTTTCTAAGGCCCGGGACCCCTTAGTCTGCTGGCGATGCCAAGGACTGGGACATGTGGCGGCACGTTGCCCGGGCAGGGAGGAACCCATGGAATGTGGGATGGGAAGGGCGTACCTCCTGGTTTGCCCGGCCGTCATATTCCACTTGGTCGTTGCTGGAAAGGACCGACGAGAGTGCCCTGTTACCATTAATGGACATTTGGTGCAGGCCCTCCTGGACTCGGGGAGCTTAGTGACCCTTGTGCAAGCCCGACTGGTGAGCCCAGAGCAACTACTCTCACGCCGGATAGGGGTAGTTTGTATCCATGGGGACACCAGGGACTACCCCACTGCCATACTGGCAATAGAGACTGCCTGTGGGGTCACCCAACATGAGGTGGCCGTGGTGACCAGTTTACCTCACAGCGCAGTTATTGGCTGTGACTTTCCGCTGTTTTGGGACCTGTGGGGAAATAAAACTCATAAAATGTATAATGATGTACCTGCTGTAAATGACGTGTGCCAAACAAGTGGTAATGTTGAACCTGTGCCTTTTCCCTTGTCGGTCCTGGCTGGAGACCCAGAGGAGACCCCCTCTGAGTTAGAACTCTCCTCCTTGCCAGTCTCGAGAGGGAATTTTGGCACAGAACAAGTGAGGGACCCTAACCTGGGTAACGCTTGGAAAAGCGTAAAGGTCATTGATGGGAGACCGCAGGAACCAGGGGAGGAGTTGGTCTACCCGCACTTCGCCGTACGGGACAATTTATTATACCGGGTGAGAAAGACGCCAACAGAGGTGGTGGAACAGTTGGTAGTACCCCGAACACATGTCCGTATGATCTTAGAGCTGGCACATTCCATGTGTTTGTGGGGGACACTTGGGGGCTGAGAAAACTAGGGTTCGGGTGGTGCGTAACATCTACTGGCCCGGCATCTAAAGCAGTGGATGAATTCTGTCATGTCCTGCCCGGAGTGTCAGGTCCACGCCCCTAGACCCATTTTCCGGAGTCCATTGGTTCCTCTCCCCATTATAGAGGTACCATTTGAGCGGATTGGCATGGATCTGGTCGGTCCCCTCCCTAAATCAGCTAGAGGGCACCAGCATATCTTGGTTGTACTGGATTATGCCACCCGCTACCCTGAAGCTATAGCCCTCAGAAATACCTCCTCTAAAGGGATAGCTAGGGAGCTGTTTCAGCTATTCACCCGTACAGGGATCCCCAAGGAGATCCTGACCGATCAGGGTACCCCGTTTATGTCCAAGGTAACCAAAGAGCTATGCCGCCTGCTAAAAATTGCCCACCTGCGCACCTCCGTGTACATCCCCAGACCGATGGTCTGGTCGAGCACTTTAATAAAACCTGAAAAGGGCATGTTCAAAAAAGGTGTGGACAAGGATGGTAGGGATTGGGACCACCTGTTGCCCTATCTTATGTTCGCCATCCGGGAAGTCCCACAGGCATCCACGGGGATTCTCTCCATTCGAGCTGCTATATGAAAGACATCCCCGAGGGCTCCTGGACATAGCCAGAGAAACATGGGACAAGAGGAAACCCCTTACAGAAGTGTCATAGATAGCCGACATGCAGGACAGGATCGCGGCAGTTATGCCCATTGTAAGGGAGAACATGCTACAGGCCCAGGAAGCCCAGGCCCGGGTTTACAACAGGACCGCAAGAGTCAGGTCTTTTCAGCCCGGGGACAGGGTGCTCGTACTTGTACCAACTGTAGAGAGCAAGTTCCTAGCTAAATGGCAAGGCCCCTATGAGATCTGTGAACGGGTGAGTGAGGTGAATTACAAGGTTTTCCAGCCAGGGAAAAGAAAACCCTACCAAATTTACCATATTAACCTCATCAAGCCCTGGAAGTGGAGTCCCAAACAAGGAGTTAACCCCCGTGCGTATCGCGGAGTCCTTGTCAGAGGTCCAGAAACAGGAGGTCAGGGAGTTCCTACAGAGGAACCGAGGGGTATTCTCTGAACTGCCTGGCCGGACAGATGTCATCCAACATGACATTGTCACCGAGCCGGCCAAAAGGTGCGGCTGAGACCATATAGGGTGCCAGAAGCCCAGAGGCAAGCCATTTCAGAAGAAGTGAGGAAAATGCTAGCCCTGGGGGTAAGAGAGAAGTCCCAAAGTGGGTGGTCCAGCCCCATGGTGTGTATCCCTAAGCCAGATGGTAGCTTGCGGTTTTGTAATGACTCCGCAAGTTAAATGAAGTCTCCAAATTTGATGCCTACCCCATGCCAAGGGTCGACGAGCTGATCGAGAGGTTGGGACCAGCGAGGTATATGACCACCTTAGACCTCACCAAAGGGTATTGGCAGGTTCCCTCACAGATCAGGCCAAAGAGAAAACAGCATTTTCCACCCCAGGGACAACTTCCAGTACGTCGTCCTTCCCTTTGGTTTGCATGGGGCCCCTGCGACCTTTCAGAGGTTAATGGACTCATCCTGCACCCGCATAAACACTATGCAGCCGCATACCTGGATGATGTGGTGATCTACAGCGCCGATTGGGATTCGCATCTGGCTAAGGTGCAAGCAGTCCTAGACGCGATAGGGGCCGCCGGTCTAACGGCCAACCCACAGAAGTGCGCAATAGGGCTAGAGGAGGCTCGCTACGTCGGGTATAATATTGGCCGAGGGGTCATCAAAACCCCAGGTAGACAAGCTCGAGGCCATTCAAAATTGGCCCCAACCTGTGTCCAAGAACAGGTTAGAGCCTTCCTGGGAATTGCAGGTTACTACAGCCGGTTTGTGCCAGCCTTTGCCACAATAGCTGCCCTCTCACAGATCTCACCAAGGGAGCAAAATCCACCCTAGTAAAGTGGAAACCGGAGGATGAGCAAGCCTTTCTGAAACTTAAGGAGGTACTCTGTAAAAGACCTGTACTGGTTACCCCTGATTTCAGAAGGGAATACATAGTACAGACGGATGCCTCAGAGGTGGGTTTAGGTGCAGTCCTGTCCCAAAGGGTTAATGGGGAAGAGCACCCGTCGGGTACCTCAGCCGGAAGCTGTCGGCGGCAGAAAAGAACTACTCGATTGTAGAGAGGGAATGTCTGGCTCTGAAATGGGCAATCGAGGCACTGAGGTACTATCTGGTGGGGAGGCAATTTAGGGTGATCACATGATCACTCCCATTGAAATGGTTGGCCCAAAACAAAGGAAAGAATGCGAGGGGTGACCCGGTGGTTCCTGGCCTACAGGATTTTAAGTTCTGTGTAGAACACCGTCCAGGGTCTCAACAAGCAACGCAGACGCATTATCTAGAGTACATAGTTTCGGGGCACAAGGTGCTCCGCCCCACGGGTCTGAGCAGAGGTGGGGGATATGTAAGGTGGCAACAGCAGGAAGGGTGTACAAAGGAGTGAACAACACGGCCAGAGTCCAGGCATGCACCTTTCAATGTCCAAACACATGCCCCCAAGGTAAGGAGACTTGGGGGAATGAAGGCCAAATTTCATAGGTGTCGAGAGTTTAGACTGTCGACATATGTTTAACATGCGTAATATGTTAGTATGGCTTCAGCCATTTCCTGGGTCGGCCTTTCATTGGGAGTGAGCATAGAGCAGGGTGGGTGCTCACTTCCCATGACTCACACTCCGGGTTTACCTGGAGTATAAAAGTCAGAGGTAAGCTGACTATGGTGGTTACAACCCTGGCTACCTTCAGCCTTGGTGGAGTCCTGCTGGAAAACCAGCAGGGTGAACTTGCAGACTGACAGTAAGCTGACCTCTGTTAGTTAGAGCCCAGACGGGCAGGCGTTTTTGTTTTTGTTTGTGTTTGTGCATGCCTTGCACGTTGTACTTTCTGTTTGCTGCTAAATAAAAATACAGAAGCCCTGTATTTTCACCTGGAATACGGCTCTGTCCTCGCCTGATACACGTGAAGTCACGATCCCAGAGCCGCTAAAGCTCACAATATATATAACCTTTGTGTCTAGGATTGGATGCATGCAGTGTGTGTATGTGTGCATTTATTTAAGTAAATCTGCATGTGTGCATACACTGTACGTTTAATTTTGTATATGTGCTATATAATGCATAGCTGTATGTATGTTGTGTGTGATATATTTATATATATATATAGGCTTGCCTATAACCTACACTAACCTTGCTGTCACTACTTCCTCCACAGACATGTCTGCCCCTCACCTCCTGTCTCGTTCCCCCTCCTTGTAGATTGTAAGCCTTCGTGGGCAGGGTCCTCTCTCCCTCTGTCGTTCCAATTGTCATTAATCACTTATCATTGTACTCGTTTGACTTATGTTATGTATGTAAACCCCTTGAATGTACAGCGCCCTGGAATCAATGGCGCTTTAAAATAAATAATAATAATAATATATATATATATAGTGAGCTTTAGTGGCTCTGGGATCGAGACTCGCGCGTTTCTTCAGACAGAGACGGATTTCAGATATAAAATACAGGGCCTCTTGTATTTTATTGATGCAATAACACAAAACAAGTGCAAGGCGTGCACAATACAAACAAAAAAACAATTCAAAACAATTTTTGAATTGCGAATCTAGCAATGTAGTTTATTGCATTGAATGTGTAACATGTAATCTGAGATACGTTGGATGCACTACCAGACGCTTGAAAGATAGAGTGCGAGAACATTTACAGTCATATGAAAAAGTTTGGGCACCCCTATTAATCTAAATCATTTTTAGTTCTAAATATTTGGGTGTTTGCAACAGCCATTTCAATTTGATATATCTAATAACTAATATTGCACATTTGTGGGTTTGTACAATAAACCTCATTTCAATCAGGAAATATTACTGTGTCCATCAGTTATTAGATATATCAAATTGAAATGGCTGTTGCAAACACCCAAATATTTAGAACTAAAAATGATTTAGATTAATAGGGGTGCCCAAACTTTTTCATATGACTGTATATGGTGCGTCTTGTGCAGATACAAGAAATGTTTCTAATGTATCTAAACATTTTTATTATACAACATCATGGAAATGTATCTGATTTAAAAGTTTTTTGTATTGAATCTGTATCTATTGGAATCAGAGGGGGTGATCATAAAAGATCATTGCTTAATAGAGAAGGCTATTGGATCCTTATGTTAAACACTGCAAACCCCTCTGGTCTCAACTATAGAACAGATCTCATTTTAAATTATTGATGTGGTGTTTTTGTCTGTTTCCTTCCCCTCCCCCCCCTTTTGAGTGGGTGTTCCCTATAAAGGGAAGTAGGAACTTGACAAGCTTTGTTATGAGTAAGAATCGTTTGATTTGAAACGCGTCAACAAGATCAAGATGCAGGTTTACACTTGTTTTTATCCTGTGGCATTCGCTGTTTAAGATGTTTTTTGATACTTAAATAAATTGTTATTTTTTATTCTCTAAACTTGGCTGCCTTCTAATCTTCCCTTTTTGAGGCTGGTTCAATATATGCTCTTTCTATTGCCTAAAACAAAGACACTTGCTCATCTGAGCTCTAACTAACAAAGGTACCCTTACTAACACTTTGTAGTAACTGTACAAACCAGTGAACAGTCCTGCTGGTTCCCCAGCCTGTCTCCTCACCAGACTTGAAGGTAGCCTGGGAGTTGTAGCCACCCCTAGTCAGCTTACCTGCTGACTAATATATCCCAGGCGAACCATGGGGAGTGAGCACCCACCCTGCTCTATGCTCACTCCCAATGAAAGGCCGACCTGGGAATGGCTGGAAGCCATGTTACCACATTACACATGTTAAACATATATACTGTCAACACCTATCTAATTTTGGCCTTTTATTCCCCCAAGGCTCCTTACCTTGGGGGCATGTGTCTGGGCATCTGAAAGTATATGCAAGGACCCTGGCCGGGATGTATACTCTGTTGCACACCCTTCCTGCTGTTGCCACCTTACAGTATATATATATATATATATATATATATATATATATATATATTATATAATATATATATATATATATATATATATATATATATAGCCATATATACACACATACATAGATGTACATATATATGTTTATTTTATTATGTAATATACAGTTGTGTGTTATTTATGTATAAGGCCCCATTCATACTATGTTTCAGGGGCTATAGTGCAGGTATCTGTTGGGAAATGTGAAAATGGTATCCTAACACGCACCACAATGGAGCTATAGAGGACTATAGGGCAAGCGTAGTCTCTTTTGGACTATAGGCTTGTTCACATGACGTATTTGTTCCTTTTTACAGATCCGTTTTTGAGGAGTGAAAAGCGCATCCATAAAGCAGATCCGAAAAACGCAACAGTTGATACTTTATTTGGATCCGTATTGTATGCTTTTCTAGTTGCGTTTTACGGATCCGATTTCCGGATGAGTTTTGAGAGATCTCTCGCTCTCTCTCTCTCTCCAATTCACCTTCCCCCAGCAGCAGTTCACATTCCCCCAGCCAGCCATCCATCCATCCCCCTGCAGCACCTCACCTGTCCAGCCATCCATCCATCCATCCCCCTGCAGCACCTCACCTGTCCAGCCAGCCAGCCATCCATTCATCCATCCATCCCCCTGCAGCACCTCACCTCCCCCAGCCAGCCTATCCTCACCCACCTCCCCCCCATTCCCCCTGCAGCATCTCACCTCCCCAGCCAGCCATCCATCCCACTGCAGCACCTCACCTCCCCAGCCAGCCATCCATCCATCCCCCCTGCAGCACCTCACCTGTCCAGCCAGCCAGCCATCCATCCATCCATCCCCCCTGCAGCACCTCACCTTCCCAGCCATCCATCCATCCATCCCCCTGCAGCACCTCACCTCCCCAGCCAGCCATCCATCCATCCCCCTGCAGCACCTCACCTCCCCAGCCAGCCATCCATCCATCCCCCTGCAGCACCTCACCTCCCCAGCCATCCATCCATCCCCCTGCAGCACCTCACCTCCCCAGCCAGCCATCCATCCATCCCCCTGCAGCACCTCACCTCCCTGCAGCACCATCACCATCCCCTGCAGCACCTACTCCCCAGCCATCCATCCCGCTGCAGCACCTCACCATCCCAGCCTAGCCATCCATCCACCCGCTGCAGCACCTCACCTCCCCAGCCATCCATCCCCCCTGCAGCACCTCACCTCCCCAGCCATCCATCCCCTGCAGCACCTCACCTCCCCCAGCCATCATCCCCCTGCAGCACCTCACCTCCCAGCCAGCCATCCATCCCCCCTGCAGCACCTCACCTCCTCAGCCATCCATCCCCCTGCAGCACCTCACCTCCCCAGCCAGCCATCCATCCCACTGCAGCACCTCACCTCCCCACCACCATCCCACTCAGCACCTCACCTCCCCACCGCCATCCATCCCCCTGCAGCACCTCACCTCCCCCAGCCAGCCATCCATCCCGCTGCAGCACCTCACCTCCCCAGCCAGCCATCCATCCCCCTGCAGCAACCCCACCCCCAGCCAGCCATCCATCCCCCTGCAGCACCTCACCTCCCCAGCCAGCCATTCACATCCCCAGCAGCACTTCCCTTCCCCATCCATCCCCCTGCAGCACCTCACCTACCCAGCCATCCATCCCCCTGCAGCACCTCACCTCCTCAGCCATTCATCCCCCTGCAGCACCTCACCTCCCCAGCCATCCATCCACCTGCAGCCCTCACCTCCCCAGCCCGATGCCCCGCCCAGCCGCCCCCCTGCGTTTTCCGATCCGCTTCAGGATGCAAAGCCCGCGATACATACCCGGAGTGGGAGCGCTTTTGGACGGTGCCAAAAGCGGACTTCGTTATCTCCTATGGGGTTTTCACTTGTCAAAATGTCCATTCTTTTCCCCCCTTTAAAGACCTTGGGCGATGATACTCCGGGGCCCAAGGGGGTTTGCAGGGGGGTCGGCCGCGACCCCCCCACATCTGCCGGGGGTTAGCGGCAAACGCCGCTAACACCCGCAGTAAAGCGCCGGCGCTGGCCCGCCCGCTGGCGCTGTTTAACCCATCAACACCGCGGCAAAGATGGCCGCGGCGCTGAATTAACGCCGATCGGTGCCCGCACACGATCGGCGGTCATCGACCCTGCGCCGTCTGACACCGGACATGGTGGTGGGGGGGGCTTGTGAAGGGCTCCCGTCCTTACCCTGGCCGGTTTGCCCCCACTTTTCCTCCCAAACAGGGAATGGGGAAACCGCCATCTTTGTACAACCCTAAAGCATTTCCCCATTAACAAACGCGCCACCCATGGTCAAAAACCTAGGTGGGCCCACATTTTTCAGAAAAAAAAAATAAAAAATAAAGTTTTAAAGTACAAAAAAAAAATATTAAAAGTTCAAATCACCCCCCTTTCCCCATTTTACAAATAAAATCATTAAAATAATAAAAAAGTTACACATATTTGGTATCGCCGCGTCCTAAAAAGTCCGATCTATAAAAATATAACATCATTTTACCTATACGCTGAACACCGTAGAAAAAAAAAAATTTCCCAAAACGCCAAAATTGCGTTTTTTGGTCATTTTACGTCACTCAAAAAAATGGAAAAAAAATTTGATCAAAAAGTCACATGCATTCCCAAAAACTGCTAGCGATTAAAAAGTACACTTCAGCCCGCAAAAAAATCCCCCCTCACTGACGTGCGTAGGTGTTAGTACAAAAAAGTTATTGGTCGCACAAAATGGCGCCATGGCGCAAATTTCAAAAATAGAAAATGTTTGGAAATTTTTTACGGTACCAAAACATAACGGTAACCCTACATGTTTGGTATTGCCGGATGCGTAACAACCTGTAGAATACAGATAACACATCATATTTACCGAAGATTAAAACGCCGTAAAAGCAAAACCCCGCAAACATGGAGAAAATACATTTTTTTTCACAATTTTGCCCCCACTTGGAATTTTTTTGCGGTTTCATAGTATATTCTATAGTATAGTGAATAACACCATTAGAAAATACATATTGTCCCGCAAAATAAAAGCCCTCATGTGTCTATGTAGGTGGAAAAATAAAAAAGTTATGGCTTTCAGAAGGAGGGAAAAACGAACGTGTAACCAAAAAAAAAAACGCCGGGTCCTTAAGGGGTTAAAGCGGATGCGAAAAGCGCAGTGCAGGAGAGCCCTCAAAAGCGCATCGCCGATCTCCCATGTGAACAGCGATGCGCTTTTGCCATTGAACTCAATGTTAATCACACTGACAATTGTTAGATCCGTTTTGCGGATCCGTAAAACGGATCACAAAAACGTCGTGTGAACAGCCCTATACAATCCCCGGGCCACTTTTTTGGGTTTACACCTGCCCAACTGCTCATATAAAACTTAATTTCTAACAGCCACCTGGGGGAAAAATCATGATTTAGGATGTAGAATGGTAAGACAATCCCCGCATTAAAACCCGACATCAGTAGGGAAAAAGAAAGGGTATTGGTCCCTTTGAAGGGGAATGGTTTGGTGCGAAGGGTGGTAGTTTTTCAAAAACTGCTGATCCCCTGGGATTTTCACGCAAACCATTCTAGGGTTTACAAGAAGGGTCCGAAAAAGAAAAAAAAACATCCAGTGAGCGGCAGTCCTGTGGGCGGAAATGCCTTTGTTGATCCAGAGGTAAAAGGGAAGGGCAGACGGGTTTCGAGCTGATAGAAAGGCAACATGACTCAAATAGCCCCCCGTTACAACCAAGGTAGGCAAAAGAGATTTGAACGCACAGTAGGGAAAAACTTTGGGCAGTGGGCTACAGCAGCAAAGACCCCCCGGGGCCCTCCTTTCACTAAAAAACAGGAAATGAGGCCCCAAATTTTCCCCCAAAGAATCGAAATTACAGAAGACTGGAAAAACTTTTGCCTGGTCGAGATCTCGATTTCTGCTGGGGACATTCAGGGTTTTGGTCAAAATTTTGGCGTAAACAACATAAAAGGGATCCATCCTCCCTTGTATCAACGGTTCAGGCTGGGGGGTGGTGGTGTCTGGGGGGGGGAATTTTTTTCTTGGCACCTTTGGCCCTTGGTCCCAAATTGGCATCTTGCAACACCTTGTGGAATCTATCCATGAAAAATTGGGCAGTTCGAAGGCAAAGGGGGTCCAACCCGTTACTAGCATGGTGTACCTAATAAAGTGGCCGGTGAGTGTATTAGATTTGTCTCACATTTGTATACACTTCATGTGTAGGGATTTGGGAACAAAACAAATAAAATAAAGTGTATCAAAATAACATGGGGAAAACATAGCCCAAAATAACTGCATTTGATTCCACCCTCTATGCTCCGTTGTGGTGCTTTTGTGTGTGTGTTGATGTATTATATATTTTAATATTATATATATATAATATATTACAAATATACATTTATATATATATATAATATATATATTTTATATATAAAATTTTATATATATATATAATATACATAAAAGCATACACACACTCGAAACCCAAAAACGGTGTTTTTCCAGAAGAATACATGTGTAAAATACGCAGAAATCCAAGAACCTTTTTTGAATTTTCCCCATGTGTATGTTGTTTTACCCAGATTGCACTGTTTTTTGCCCTTAGCAAACCAATACAGTGCGCTTTCATTGTTCCACAGCACTTATATAATAAAAGCTAGCTCTGTTTTGGTTGCTATGGGCTCTGATTTTTTTTGCTTGGCTTGATTTGGTTGCTTGAGCTTGATTGGTCGTTTTGGGCTAGCCCTGCTTACTGTAGACCGTTTATACAGGGGCCCATAGGAATGGCAGCGCTCAGGTTTTTTTTTATGAGTAAAAAAACCCTCATTTTAATAATTTTAAAAAACAATTAGCCTGAATGGTACGTCACAAAAGTCTATGGAATATTTTTAAGGTTTTAAATTTTTTTTTCATGTGTATTTAATCTAAAATGTCATGTAAAAGTTCTTTTGCTATAAATTATTTTTAATCTTTAAAAGGATGAAAAAAACCCTTTTTTTATACCAAATAGGGGAATTTTAGTCTTGGGCCTAGGGCAGTATCAATAGAAAAAACAGCCCTGTGTCAACAGTCCCAAAGGTTTTATTCATTCCTTTTGGGGGATGATATTTGTCATGCTGTGGCGGTATTTTTTTCGTACTTGCTATTGTTTTTGTATTATTAACTTTTAATTGATTTGTCGTTATAGTATGATGGTATATTTATGGGTAGTGATATAGGGGGGGGGTTTATTGGTCCTTGTTATTTTGTTATTTGGTTTTTAACTTTTTGGCAGTGACAGTATGGTTGTTTTTGTCCCCCAATGGTAGTGATTATGGCAGTATTTTTAGGTCCCTTTTTATTGTTGTTTTGGTTTGATATATGGTTTATTAGAACATTAGGTGTATTAGTCCTATATAGTATGATAATGGACCCCTTTTGACCCGCAGAACACAGTTTAAAAGTCAAATGAATGTTAGCATCAACCCACAATTTTTTGAGCGTGGTACACCCCCAGACATCTGTTACTTAAAGTAGGGAAACCCGTGTTGAAAAGTATTGGTCCACAGACCGTGTCTGGGAGTAGGGGGGCCCCGAGCTGAAGTTTAGTACCCGGGTTAAAGGTCTGGGGTAAAACTAAAAAAAATAACAGTACTCACCTCTCTCCCCCGCTGCTTGTGAGGGGGCTCGTGCTCTCTGTTCCCGGGGGCGCAGGGTGACTTTTTCCCCCACCTGTGCTGGATACTTTGGAGGGCTGCAAGCCTGTCTGTGGCCTTCCAGAGTACTCTGTGGAGCAGGGAGCTCTCACTGTCTGCTCCGCAATAGCTTTTCATCTGTATGTGCTTCTAGAGGAGGCACATACAGCTGAAAAGATCAATGGCGCTCTGGGCCAACGGCAGCAGCCTGGAAGCCGACGACGAACTGGCAATGTCCCAATGAAAGTGGGGACATTGCTAGCACTGCAGGACACAGGTGACAAAAGCCGGACGTCTGGTCACCTTAGGGAAAATGTATGAATTGATGTCCACCAGTATTATGGCATGAAAAAGTTGCAATTTTATGCTTTAAAATTTCCACCTTCTAAGCAGCTTTTACTGTGAGCTCAGCAAATTTTTAAAAGTGGTCGGATCTTAGAAAAAGTCTGTTGCCTCGCACTGCCTGAAAAAAATTACTAACATTTATGCTTAGAAATGCCACCAATTACACCAGAAATCCACTGCAGGTCCCAGGTAGCTTAGATTTTTTTAGAGAGGCGTTCAGTTACTGAAAGATGTACCAAATTAATTAAGCCTTAAAGGGGTTGTCTCACTACAAGGATTGCTTTTTATGTTAAAGATCTTGCAAAAACAAGTCACTTTCCAATATGTGTCCATTAACAGTGTCCTACCTATTCTTAGATATCCCCTCTTGTATGGGCTGCATCAGCTCCTCAGTTCAGTACAGACCTGTTTGATCTCTCCTGATAGGCTGCCAGCACTGGTTACTATAGCTACAGACCTGGCTTCTACTGCAGCCTAGTGGAACCAGTCAACACGCCCCTGAATTCAAAGTGAAACCAAGAAAACAGGACTGAGGTAAGATGAATCGATGTAGTGAGACAACCCTTAAAGGGAATGTGTTATCAAAAAATGACTTATTGCTGAACTCACATTTTTATTTTAAACAATTTTTTTATGAATTTTTGTTTTTTTTTTTTTTTTTTTTCCCAGGTCACTTTCAGTATTTTTTTAATAATTCTTAAGTCCTGTAGTTTTCACTTTGGCCACTAAGCCTAATAATCGCCTGTCATTTCCTGCTCTGTTTAGAGAGCTTTTCAGCACTGTGCCTCATTATCAGTAACAGCAGGGTCACACTGAAAGGAGACACCATTGTGTACAGATAACACAGAACCCACCAGTCACAAGAGGAGATGTCACAGCTCCCCCTCTCCCCTCCCTTCACAGTGAAAACTCTCCTATACAAGTCTATGGGACAGAATCTGTCTTAAGAATCAATGGGCATGAAGCTGCTGTAAAGTATCTCTCTGACTGTGTTAAAGCAGTGCAAGCAAGAATGTCTTTCCCACAATCCTATATAGACGGCCGAATAGAGAAATCTACAATCCGGAAATAAAAACGACTGAGGGGCTTGATTTAATAAGTAAAAAAAAAAAATTTGCAACAGATTCCCTTTAAAGACAAACCGTCATCCACATTTTTTGTTTCACATACTGCCAAGGAATACGTGACTATTTTAATTGTTTTATAAATTAGGTGATTGTTTTTTTTCTTTTATATATATCATTTTTTAAAGTTCCCCTATGTACATTGCTCTGCCTCTGACTTCCCCTCTTTAAGCTCTGATAGCAGAACCGTGAGAGGATTGCTTGACGGTTCCTCTTCCTGGCCGGCTATGGCCTGAGAGGTGTAAGGCCATGTTCACACGGCTTATTCTGGGACGTATTTCAGCCCGTAATTCGCGCCGTACTGCGCTAAATACGGGGTGAAATACATCCCAGTCATTACGGTAATCCACAGTTCTCATAGAGAACTATGGATTACGTCTCCTCTCCCCACTCGGAGAATATGGCGAGCTGGGATATAAGTGACATGTCAATTATTCATGCCGTATACGCGACGAGAATAAGGACTGCCTATGGGGCCCCGTACACACGGCGTAATTGCGGGGCGAAATACGTCCCACAATTAAGCCGTGTGAACATAGCCTAAGTGCTATCAGCAGGACTGATAAGTGTGAAAACCTGTTCCCCGTTGCAGTAAAAGATTATATATTTCCAGAAATTTTTTTTTACGCAGATTCAGATTTTATATTTCCAGACATTTTTTTTTTACGCAGATTCAGATTTTCAAAAACTGTCTATAAAACCAACCTCATAGACCTCAATTCAATATCCGAGTTGTAGTCCACAGGACTCGGATTTTCTGAGGTCAGATTTCAAAGCAGACGTTTTTCAAAAAACTTGGAACGTGTTCATTCTTCCATTGGATTTCACACTGAAAACGGCAGAAAATGTACTATTGAAGTCAATGGAATGGCATGAAAAACGACCAGAAAGTTTTGTGCTTGTTTTCTGGAGTGGATCAGCGTCCAAAAACTCGATAGTGCTCTATGATGCAAACAACAATTGAAAACCGGTTTGAAAACCACAGCAAGTAGCGGAAACCAAGTTAAAAATCCTCAGGTTTTTGTGTAAAATACTCGTCGGACAATGTGGTTTTAGGATTCAGAATTTGACGAGTATTTTGTCCTTTGTATGTAAGGGTATGTTCACATGGCATATTTGCAGGGCGTACTTCGGCGCCTAATTGCGCTGCAATGCGCCCAAAGTACGCCCTGCAAATACAGTAAAATCATAGCTCTCATTGAGTGCAATGATTTTAAAATGTATTCCCCAGTGCGTACTGAGCAACAGGAGAAAGAAGTGACATGACGCTTATGCATCTCGGAAAATGAGGTTCGAAGGGAGCGCTTTAAAAGTATGCGTCGCTGTATGCCTGCAATAAATCACCTGAACATACCCTAACATGTTATCCTTTCATGTATTGCTCTTTTCATTGCCCTTATCTTTCCTTGTCCAGAGAACAATAGAGCAATTATTCTGTCATTACCTGCTATTTGTAATGAGACTACATAGACATAGGCAGCAACCCTAGTTACGTGAGATCAGACTTTCCAGCCAGGAGTTTTATCTGTTTAGCAATCACAGCTAGAAAAGTACAAGATTTTATATGTCATTTTTAATTGCATGCGACTGCCGAAATAAAAAATACTGCCAAAAATTTAAAAAAAAGTTGTTTTTCAGGAATATTGATTTTAAGAAAAATACTCTTTTATGATGGAAGTGTCACTTTAATAAATTTGGCACATTATATTTGTATGCAGTTTTCATTAAGACAGGCGTAGTTTCCCCTTTTAAAGAGTCTATCCCCTTCAGAAAAAACACAAAAGTAACGGAACTAAAAAAAAAACCTTTCTAAAATAAGCTTCATAGGAAAACAAAGCTTTTTAACCTTTTTATTTGTTTTTAAAAAAGGGCCTGGCCCTTTAAGAAGCTCTGAGTGGGCCAAGTCGGCACATGACAGCTTGATGGAGACATTATAATTTCCCGGGTTGGGAGAGTCCACAGTGCAGGGGGGAGTCGTAATTCTACATCTGTCACACCGAAACAGTGTAATCAAGCCTGGTGCTTAGAGGGGAGGGTGAAGCAACAGGTAAACTCGTCACCCCTTTTTTCTAAGGCTCTGCTCCACTGCCAGTAAAAAAACGACTGAAAACATCTCCCTACTCTAATGTAAAAACCCCCTGCTGTCTCCCCGGAGCTTCTTTTTTCTGTTCTTTTTTTTTTTTGGTCGTCTTTTGAAAATGTTCTAAAAAACGCCAGAGCCGGGCAGAAAATTTACTACAGGAGTCCATGAGGAAAGCACCGGGCACTTTTTTGGCCGTTTTCTGCCTCGATTATTTCAATTTAAACCCACCCCGGAGAACCAAGTCCCACCTATATGTGTGTGATTACACAACAGGTGTATACCTTATCAAATTTGCATACACAGTGTCCCGATCAGTGTCCTTCTGTTGTACCAGTTCGTAATAAAAATGATCATGTTTCTGGTCGCTAACGTTTTTTCGCGCACATTCCATATTATTTTTCTAGCTAAAAATCAGCGTGGGTTTTTTGTACAGATTTTCGCGCTAAAAATCCTTTCTTAACATATTTTTGGTGCGCTAATAAAGTTTATCTCGCGATCGTAACCGCTCTACAAATAAGTTTTTCATACGGATTTTAGGCGCGCACAGAAAAGAACAAATTCCGTAGTATTCTTTTTACGGTGGGGACGGGGGGGGTGCGGATTCTGCCCGCTAAAATCCGTTTCTCTTAACATATTCTAGGCGCTATAAAGCTTATCTCGCTTCTTGACGCTAAAACAGTTTTCTTCGCACAGATTTTAGCTCTTCTAAAACTTATCTCTTCCTTTGATTGTTGCTACAATATTTTTTTTAGTACCTGATTTTGTGCGTAGCTAAAGATATGTTAAACGGGTTTTTTATTTTATTAAATTACGGATTTTGGCGCTAAAATTCTAAAACAGTTTTTTTTTGCCGCAAAAGCGAAATAAGTGTGTCAGCGCCAAAATTCGTAAAAAACGTATCTTTAGCACCAAAATCTCATAAAAACCTATTTTAGTAGCCAAAATCCGTACAAAACTTTATTTTGTAGTGACAACAAAACAAGAGATACAAACTTTTTACTAAAGCTGAGCAAAACTCTGTCAAAACCACACTTACAAGATGACATAATAACATGCAATAATGTACTTTACATCCCTTATTGTCTATGGCGACAGTTATCAAGCCAATGGCTTTTAATTTATGCATACATTAAAAAACAGACTTGCAGACAAGCAAAAAACGCTTGTAAAAACACCAAAAAAACACCGTTTTTCAGCTGCATAGCCAAACATGTAAAAAACACCACACGAAGGGGCAGAAAATTTTACTACAGGAGCTCTACTGGAAAACGCCGATTTTTTTTTTCAATGAAAGCGCCCACACTAGGAGATAGTTCCTTCCTATAGAGGGGGTTAATGTTTATACTTTTTTCAATTCTGCATACAAGTGTTTGATATGTCCTCGTTCGGTACGTTTTGTTAATGCGCAAAGGTGTATTCAGCGCTGATTTGTTCGCTAACTTTTTTTGCGCATTTCAAGATTTTTGCTTTAGATGACGCTATAACTATACGCTTTTTTTAAAGGCTTGGAACTAAAATCCTTTTCTTGGACACATTGTTGACGCTACATAAATGTTCTTGCTTGTGACACTAAAAATACGGGGAGTTTTTTACGGATTTTAGGCGCTAACATGTATTTTTTACAGATTTTGTGGTGCTGTTAAATGTTATCTCCCCTTTTAGTTGAGCTAAAACAATAAGTTTTTTTTTTACGGATTGTAGCGAGAGATGGAGCGAATTTCTCCAAAAACTTCAATCTTGGTGACTTCGCCACACTTTTCCGGCAAAACATAACATTCGGTCCACTAATTAACTTCGGGACGAAAATCAAGAGATACGAAAAGCAGCTATTATCCAGGCTGCCAGAGCTGCAGGGTGCTGTACAAACGTTGACAGCCACGCTTACACAAACAGCAGATGGGAGCATTGGCTTTGGTCTTCCAAACAATGCGTTGTCTGTTTTCTAGTCACATAGACACAGCACATGATCTTACACCGCCGACTTCCTTAGCAATCAAGCTTCACTATAATATTCCGCTGATATACGACTTAAGAGGGCCAAAAAAAAACTGACCAAAATACTGAGCGGGTAAATGTGCCTGAATAAAGTACACTGCGCCAGCGACAGTCTGAAAAAAACAAGCTGATAAGCTCAGAGGTTGGCAACCATAGTGACCAGACGTGAGGGAGGTGACGCGGTCTAGCCACAGCAGCATGAGGGTCAGGCATGTGGCACAATGACATTCTGCAGTGACTAGCAAAACAGGTACGGAAGCCACAGAATGGCACATGTAGCAGTGTACGGATGTCCAACGAGCGGCAGATAAGTCACATAAGGTACATAGTACACGGCACAATGACATTCTGGAGGTGCGCAAAATCAGTATTAGGCCCACAGGAGTGGAGCACAATGATCCAGTGTCGGAGGTCACGACAGCAGCAGCAATGAGATCAGGCAGTGGCACAATGAACACTCTGGCAAAGGTGGCACAACAGCGAGAGCCCACGAATGGCCACAATGACTGAGAGCGGAGGTCACAGCGGCAGCAGCATTAGGTCAGGCAGTGGACCAATGACACAGTGTGAGGGCACGGCAAGGAGTCACAGCAGCAGCATGAGGTTCAGAGAGAGGCAACAATGACAGAGTGTGCTAGGTCACAGCAGCAGCCACATCAATCAGAGATGTCAGGCAGTGGCACAATGACATTCTGGAGGTGGCAAAACTAGGAGGAAGCACAGAGTGGCACACATGACTGAGAGCGGAGGTCACGGCCAGCAGCATGAGGTCAGCATGGCACAAAGATTACATGTGGAGGACATGGCAGCAGCCACACAGCAGCATGAAGTCAGACAGTGGCACCTGACACAGTGGCTGGATGTCACGCACCAGCAGCAAGCAGCAGCATGAGGTCATGGAGAGATAGGGCACAACTGACAGAGTGGGTTAGACGTGGGTGTCAATCCCTCGACCCTAGTAAGCAGTGAGCAGGTGGTAGGCAGATGGAGCAAACATCAGCAGATGTGTGGCTATCAGGCGGGTGGCTGCATCAGCAATAGAGGCTGAGGCAGGTATTTTGTAAACTCCAGACTGGACTCCTAGAGGCATATGGTGGCGGTGGAACATCCTGTGCCGCATCCCACTACCTGATTCATCTTGACAAAGTCAGTCGTTCCACATTTCCCGTGGACAATCGGGTTCTCCTTGGGTAAAGATGGCCCCGCCGCACTGAACACCCGCTCTGATGCCACACTACTGGCCGGCAGGACAGCTCTCCACTCGCAAACTCAGTGGCCGTTGGCGGCCTACACATCCAGTTTGGCTCCCAGTAAGCCAGACAATCTTCTAGAGCTTTGGGGATGGCAGAGTGCTGTCCAAGCATATGGGGTGTGGGCACCACCTGTTGGTTCACAGTAACATGCTCCTAGGTCCTGCCAACTCTGGCGACTGTTCCCTTACCTCACTAGAGCGGGTGAAGGCGGCGCTGCTTCATCATGACTCCTAGACTAAGGTTGCAGGAGCTATGGAGCTCCTACCCCCCCACGCATCTCCAGTCACCACTGCGCAGTAGTCTACGTGAGTCGCTGAGGAAACACCTCCGGATCTCTGACCTCAGTCAAAGACGAGGGACGACATACGCCTTGCTACATAGCAGCAGGCCGACACGATAGCGGATTATGGAGGAATTACCCTATAGATTCGTACATTCTGTCATATCCCTCTCAATAATCTGGTGACAAAAGGCTCACTTTTTTAGCAACCGCACAAGCGCGGGTTCCAATGGGTGGAGAGCCAGAAGTCATCACTCTGCCGGATGCATGACTACTCTATCGACTGTCACTCTAGCCAGAGCAAAAAAGCATGCTGCGGTGCCATCTGCACAACGTTGACTCACCGATGGGCACCCATGCCTCTCATTCACTCACACTGTAACTCTTGCCAGCGGTGCTTGGGGGATTCCATCAGCCTCATTCTTCATCACTCCCATCCACTCTCCTGCCAGCTGCTCCTGACTCCCCTCTCTTGCACCTGGCTAGTAAACAACTTCCACTCATTTCAATCTCCACGACAATGCTCTCTGCTACCAGCGTGTCCTCGCTCCTCTCTTCTCCATCTTCAGTTCTCCCACACCGAGCTCCATGTGGCCACGAGATGTAGTCAGCCAAGTCTCCGTGGGTCCCTGCCCAGACAGATTTTTCAGCATCTGTTCCAGGACCATGAAGCATGGACTAGACTTTATCTATCATGCCCGTAGTCCTGACACATGAACTTGCCCTCCTCGAGACGTGGCCTCTCAACATAACGGCTATGGTGTCCACGCATGAGCTGCCACTGGCTGACATCAAAGATACACCAGGTGAGTACTTCTGTCCCTGCCCTGGATCATCAAAAATCTTAATGGCCTTTCTCTGTTCTTACAGTCGGTCCATCAGTGCAGGCTGAAATTCCAAGGGTGGAAACATCGCATATCAGAGTGTGATTGCGGGGGAGGTCGTCTCTGCCCGCTGCAATACATCGAGAGGGTGTCTCCTGGCATTGTAACGAATGGATAAAGTGAGCATGCACAGTTCCTGAGGCCATTTTCAGAATCTTCTGAGAGATCGTTGGAAGATCTTCAGCGCAATCTTTTCACAACCAATTGAACCGTGCGTCCAATGCATGGCCATTCCCTCCTCAGGTCGCAGCGCTGACACCATGTTCCTCCCATTTCCGTCACCCATGGTTCCGATTGTGTTGGCGCGGAGAAAGTTCCACACATCGAATTTCTTGCTGCATGACGCGGCAGCAGATCCTCCCCTGTGATGCGCAACGTTCGTTCCTATCCGAGGCAAGCCCAGGTGTAGCAACTGTGTGACGCTGTGCCCTACACATAGTGCATACCGATGACAGTACTTGTGGAGGCTGACAAGATGGTTGGTGGTAGTTGGAATGAGGAAGGAGGCGGACATTGGCGCAGATGCGCAGTTTGACAACGTGGAGGACAAGCGGCGTCCCTGTATCTCTCCAATGTTGCGTTGGCGTGTGCCTGGGCTGGACTCCAACATTCACCCGGTCTTGGGCCGTAAAGGAACAATTACGCCCTGACCGTACTTATCACGCTCCAGCACCTCCGCTCGCTTGTCACATGGCACCTTGGAACAAACCTGAGTAAGCCCGAAGACAGGACACGACCTTCTGTTCTAACATATTTATGCGGTGCTGGTACTCGTCCTTTTTATGAAAAGGAGAAATTACGGCTTTGGAACGCTCCATAGTTCGCTCGGCACAAGTCCATTTAGTTCTCTGAATGGTGCCAGAGTCCCCCAAGTTCTGGAAAGGGAGGGACTGCAGTACCAACAACTTGGACAGGAGCACACGGTCAGCTCGCTGCACCTTAGGATGGTTGGACCGCATACTGTTGTCTCTTTGCTCAACTCACGATTTCTTTTGACAACACTCTGTGCGCCAATGGTAGACGCAGGGAGCAGTGAGCATCTGGACCGGTGATTGTAGTCAAGGACGAGAAAACAAGCTCCCTTCTGCAGAGATTGTGGCAGGTCCTCTGACTGGATGAAATGGCATGCGTGCCACTGGCCTTGCTGCTGCTGTTGCTGAGCCGGCGGCAGGATGGACCACCACTTCTGAGACACGTTTCCTCCCAGTCCACTGGATGGCGTGACGCTTGCGCATAGTGTTTGACGCAGGGCCGTGCGGTGCCAACGTTAGCTCCTGCCAGCTTCACTTTCATGCCCACAGATCTACATATACCCATCATCCGGACTCCTCCGTGTCTTAGCAAAGATCGCCACACCGCCGAGATAAGTCAGATTTTACCGCCAACACATCTCGCACTGAGTGACTACAGTGCGCGCCAGCTTGCCAATAGCGAGCCCCTGTGCCGCTACTTTCTGTGGACATGCGAAGCGGATTTTTACCCGTGCGTTTGGCTCCCGACCTACGACATTGCTGCTATCGCTGCTGACTCACAGGCCACATACCCACATTGCTGGCTGCGCAGCTGCCTGAGGCGCAAGCTGACGCCCTCTTCTCCTGACGATGTGAAGCCCTTGCCTCACCCGATCCCAAGTGCGGTCGGCTACATCATCATCAATTGTGTTTCACGTCACTACTGTCCTCATCAACCGGTCCTTGGTATGCGATGCTGACCTCTCACAACATGTACCTCCCATGCCCACACTCCACATCTATACTTTGGCCGCAACCTGCAAGAAGCAGGGGATAATTGGCCCCATTGCTTCGCTGAGCCAAGTAGCTGCTGACTGCCTCCTCAAATTGTTCAATCCTCGCTATATAGTGGCGCTTGAGCCCCAGGCCACATAGTAGATCTCTGCTGAGGAAAACCGGATGTGACAAGAGGCGGGCTGAGGGACAGGTGAGGGCCGCTGAACCCCGCACCCGGGCATTGCCAACTTACGAGTGTGTGTCTGACGTTCCCACCGACCTCTTGGTTGGGTATGTCAGATGTCATCTGTTGAGGAAAGATGACCTAGTTCAACCATCAAGAACCCTTGAGGTTGCTGAAAACACACGGCCGCTAGAATGATCAGCGGCAGTTGTGGCCTCACCGAGTGACCCCTGCTGCGAGCGTTCCCCTGTCGTGCTGCGCGACCTGGGCCTGTCCCAGGACATGTTTTGCGTGCCACGGCCACTCGCAGTGCAGACCAGCCACGCCTCTCTGTCTGACATACTGTGTTTGTTTCTAAATGTACAGACACTGTTTGAATGATGCATAAATCTGTTTATGATAAAAAAATAAAATATACACCCTGTTTTTGACTCCAAATAACCAGTAACAGCTTGGGTAACCCATTGGATAATAAATTGCGCTCTAAAAACTAATGGCCAGAAAATTTACTTGTATGTGTCTTTAAAAACACTGTGTTTTTTAATTAAAATGTAAAAGCACAAACAGTCTTAATTAACCTCGGACCATGATTAGGCTACAGGAAAAATGAATATTTTTGGCGTTGAAAATGCGGATAGATTTTGTCATCTACACCAGCAAACAACGCTTAATTAACCCCTGGATGTACATTTGCTCAATAGAATTGAGCCGCACAAAAATATAGCTTTGTAGCGTGTACAATTGCGTGTTTTCCTAGGGACTGGGGGGGCCCACACAACAAGAGAATACAGATTGTAATTAACCTTTGCATTGGTGAATTAGGCTACAGAGAAAAATTTATATATCTTGGCGTTGGAAAAAGACGGTTCTTGCGGTCAGCACACCAGCAAAACAACGCTTAATTAACCCATGGATGTAAATTTGCGCAAATAGAATTGAGCAGCCAAAAATGAAGTTGGTAATTGATTGTAAAAACGCTGTTTACGTTTAAATGAATACAACAGGACCATGGCTTAGATCCCACTGATATTGAATGTATATGCAGCTGTCAGTGGACGCACACTGGGTTTTCAGATCCAATTCAAAAAAAAGTTATAAATAGAACTTTAAGAGAACAGGTCTGAGACAAGCTGAGACACTCCACAGAAATCGCTGTATAAAAATCAGTTCTTCATTAAGGAGCTATCAGCCCGCGGCGAGCACCTTCCCGTCAGAACAGTGAGAGGATGTGAGCCTCCGCGTCGCGCCCGGACCTTTTAAATAGTGCGGTGACCGTCACAAGAATCCCGCCGGTCTCATGATGGATTCATCTCTGCAACATGACATGCAGGCTAGTGCCCTTCCCCCGACTTTTTCCTCCCAGAGTGCTTTGCCCCATGTAGTGCCATTGTGCTCGCCCAGCCAGCGGCCCCAACAGAAAATTTCAGGGCCCCATACAGCTGAAGAGCACCTGGCCCCCCCCCGTAAAAAACCCTGCCCCAAAACCGATCGCCCCGCCCCCCCCCAAGGCAAAAAAAACGGCCTCTAGGACAAAAAATGCGCCCATTTTACAACATAATACAGTGTGCAAAAAAGAACTTATGTTGAGTAACAATAGCAAGAGAGTCACCATCTTGTCTGTCTCACACATCATGCACACGGGCTAACAATAGCTCATCTCATCTCCCCCTCCACCGCAACTATGACAACTCCCCCTCCAATGTTTCCCAGTAGACAACGCACCGCACACAACCATCTCTAAAATAAACACTCTAGTCAGAGGAAAGTAGTGTACCTTCTACACAGCTCAGTAATACCTACAACACCGCCATATAGAGACCACATAGAGGTCAGACACCAGCTCAGGTATAACCTACAACACTGCCATATAGAGACCACTATGAGGTCAGACACCAGCACAAGGTATAACCTACAACCCATATAGGAGTGACCACATAGAGGTCAGCGACACCCACTAAGGTCATGAGACCTATACACACCACCACATAGAGATCCTACCTAAAGGTCACTACAGACAAGCTCAGGTCACATCAACATTACAGTCCGGAACTACAGCACTGATCCAATTTTAGATACAAAATATCACCCCTGAATCAGGGAATCAGCGCGGAGATCATGTCATATCTTGACGTGCGTGTGGATCGTTCTCTCTCTCATGAGGTCGTTCTTATTCCCATTTCTTCTGCGCATCCTTCCACACCGCCATGACTACATTGTTGATGGTCCGGCCAACACGCTCATCGCGTCTGCAAGAAATTACTACACAAATATCTTAGAATCCTCAATTTCAAGCAATTTCCTTACCTGAAATCCCACCTCTGTACAAACTTTCCCAGGTGGGAGAGCGTACAGAGCCATAACTAGAGGCCTAGTATCCTAACGGGGTTGGAGGGTGGGGGAGAGACTACCCCCATGGGGAGATAATGCTACAGGCTATGGGCTGCTCCCCTAACACTATATTACCAGGTAGAGAGTAGGCTCAAGTGGTAAAGGTCCGTACCTTAGATAGAGGTCCCTACGTTTTGAGAGATAGTAGACCCCCGTCGGATAAGTTGTAGTCCAGCCCCAGGTAGTTGCGGTGGGTACCTAGCCATGAATCCCCCTTTAGTTTGTAGGCGGCATGGCGGCCCCCCTAATTAGAGAGTTAGGTGTGAGTCAGGGCCCTCCGTTAGAGGTTTAGGGAGTCAGGGCCCCTCACTTTAGAGCTTAGGTGGAGTCACGGCCCTCCTTTTCGAGGTTAGGCGGAGTCAGTGTGCGGCCCTCCTTAGAGTTAGGTAGAGTCAGGGCCCTCCTTTAGAGGTTAGGTAGAGCTAGGGGCCCCCTTTTAGATGTTAGGCACCAGGGCCCCTTTAATAAAGGTCAGCCAGTGCCCCCTTTAGTTATAGGCAGCGCCAGGGACCCATTTTAGAGATAGCAGCCAGGGACCCCCTTAAGTATGATAGGCAGTCAGGAGCCACCCTTTATGTGATATGGCAGCGCCAGGGACCCCCTTAGTGATAGAGCAGTCACAGGACCCCCTTTGTGATAAGCAGTGCCATAGGACCCCTTTAGAGAATGCGCAGTGAGCCAGGACCCCCTTTATGTGATAGGCAGTCAGTGCCCCTATAGTGATATGGCAGTCACAAACACCCCTTTATGATAGGCCTCTGGCCAGTGACCCCCTTTAGTGATAGGCAGCGCCAGGGACCCCTTAAGTAGATAGGCAGTCCAGGACCCCCTTTCACGATAATCAAGGCAGCGAGCCGGGACCCCTTTAGAGAATAGAGACAGTTGCCAGTGACCCCTTTAGAGATAGCAGTGCCAGGGACCCCTTTAGTGAAAGGAGTCCAGGACCCCCCTTTAGTTATAGGCAGTCAGGATCCACCCTTCTCGTGATAGGCAGTCAGGGCCCCCTTAGTGATAGCACAGGGCCCCCTTTAGTGATAGGCAGTTCAGGGACCCCTTACGTGATACGGCAGTCAGGCCCCCTTTCAGTGATAGAGGCAAGTCAGGGACCCCCTTTAGTACAGATAGGCAGCATGCCTCGCTACAGTATATCTAAAAAACAAACAAATCATATCCCTTACCTGAGCTCGTCCGCCCGCTCCTAAAAGCTGCCGCCGCTCCTTACCGTCCTCGATCATAGTAGGCGGCGCGGTGGGAAGTGACTATCTCTCTCACGTTGCCCGCCTACTCAGCAGTAAGGGTGGGTCGGCCGCCTGGCAGGCTGAAGCCTAATGCATTCAGCCTGCCAGGCAGATCAGCTAGCGCATCGCTAGTGGCGCTGTGGCTCGCTCAGACACCGATTGGCTCAGTCTCCCCGGGAGTCGGGTGACATTAGTCCCCAGCTCCCGGGCCTAGGTTCTCCTCTGGGCGCTCATGGACGGCAGGGCACGACGGCGTGCAGAGACCCGGAACGCCGGCTGTCCACCCGAGCGACGGCACTGAGCGTCTTCTCACGGGGACTACCCCGCAACTCGGTGGCCCACACTTGTGGACCAGACGAGCCTGGTTCGGCGGCCCGCGCCGCCGAGCCCCGCTCTGCCGTGAGCAAAAAGACAATAAGGGGCCCGCTTGCCGCGGCCCCTGCGCTTATACTCCAACCGGGCCCCAAATCGGGAGTACTCACGGTTGTTACACACCCTTACTATGGCGGCCCTTCGCTCGACTCTGCCATTTTATCAATCGAAAAGCATCACTTCAGTTCACCGAAGTACCCCAAAGTTCGACTTCGTTCCGAACTCGAAGTTTTTCCTTGCGAATTCTAAACGAATTCCACTTCGAGTAGAATCATTTCGCCCATCTCTAAACCCTATAAACTTCTACAGAGCTCAGCTTTCTCTCCTTACATATAACCCTATATAACATAGAGCTCAGCTTTCCGCCTCTCACATATAACCCTATACATATCCACAGAGATTCAGCTTCCTCATCTATAATAACCCTATACTATCACAGAGCTCATCTTTCTCTCCTCTACTCATATAACCCTATATATCACAGAGCTCAGCTTCTCTCCTCTATCATATAACCCTATAAATCATAAGGAGCCTCATCTTCTCTCCTCGAACATATAACCCTATAATCCACTAGAGCTCTAGCTTCTCTCCTTCGATCATCATATCCCTATATATCAAACAGGAGCTCACTTCTTCTCCTCTATCATATAACCCTATATATCACAGAGCTCAGCTCCTCTCTCACTATCATTAATAACCCTATATCATCACAGAGCCTCAGCTTCTCTCCTATCCATATAACCTATATAACACAGAGCTTCAGCTTCGTCTCCTCGATCATATAACCCTATATATCACGACAGAGCTCAGCTTCTCTCCTCTATCATATAACCCTATAATATCACAGAGCTCCTCTCCTCTATCATATCAACATAAAACGGTCACAAGAGCTCCTCTCCTCTATCATATAACCTATATATCACAGACGTAGTCTTCTCTCCTCTACATATAACCCTATATATCACAGAGCTCAGCTTCCCTCCTCTCATATAACCCAATATATCACACGAGACTTTCTATAATGACCGATCACTAGTCACGTTGCATCTATGTAGTGATGTAGTCTTTCCTCACCGGTGGGCGGTAGGGGGGGGGGGGGGGGGGGGGGGGGGGGGGGGGGGGGGGGGGGGGGGCCCATGGTCATTAGCTAGTAAGGTAATCTATTCCTTACACCGCCCACCAGGGGGTTTTTTCGTTTATCCCTCAACACGGGCTTCACTCGAGCGTGTCACGAATGTGACAGACCCTCTTCGTGACCGTTCGGAGGCTATTTGGTCTTTATCGGGCATTGCGAGTTGCTTTTCTATTAGAGTTTGTTGTCACTGGCGTTGATTCGCTCGGATGTAGACGATTGTCTAACTACCTCACTAAAAGTTGCATGACCTAGTGCAACTCCCAAAACTACACCGTGCAGAAGCCCCAGCTAAACCCGATTACCATTTTACAGAGTTTCAAGAAATTTGAAGAATATCACGAAACTAGATACATAATTAACATCTATCCAAATTTTAAACCTCACGAGACACAAAAATCACCCACTATGGTAATTACCCCAACCCCACAAGCCCCAGCGACCACAACCCCGTCTACCCAACCTCTTACCCAACACCCCACCCCAATCGACCGGTAAACAAGCAAAGGAACTTTTTCATCTAATTATATTACACCAAGTCTTGAAAGACAAACCAACGATCAGAGCAGAATCCCAATCCTACCGTGCATCAAACGCCAGATTTAACTCAGCCATCACCATAAGGAGGTGTAACCAGTAAGAAGGATACCATGTCTGGAGGTTCTCCAAGAGTGTCATGGAAGCCAAATCAATACTTAAACTGATTAATAAACTATTGCATGTGTCCTGCTTTTTTTTATTTCGCTACATAATAAAGACCTTCCGAATGAAATATTGATTGCCTCTATATTGTACATATTGCCAGCCTACTCCAAAACACAAACATGACCATAAAGGAAGTGGATATGATCCACACTACATTGATAGCTTTATAAGTTACAAGAATATATATTCAAAAACACGTCCACATCTTGCAATATAATATACATTAAATACAGGAGACCCTACTCGCTAGTACCTCTCACAGCAGGCCCTTGCCCGCTATCTAATATACATTTACTCACGCCATGACGCTGTTCGATTCCCAATGGGCTCGCATCGCTACTCATGGTCGCGCACACTTACTAACCGGCTCGATTACGGATCCGGGAGGAGCTACAGCGTGCTCGACCCTTTTTTGATCTATGCCTGGGAAGGTCCTATTAGGTCCGTGCGGAGCAGCAGCGCTTTTCGGCAGACCTGGTAAGCAATAGCTACATCCCAATGAAGCGGGAACACACCATCATCGCAGCCACGTGCCGCACCCAACTTACTTATTGATACTCAGGCACGTCACCCCCATCCCGATGCAACTAGTAGAATACCTCATCCACTTCTGCACAGCCTGAGCAGTAGGTCACCCGCCCTGTCTCTGAACAACAGACACCCTGCTCTGTCATGCGAAAGTCCATTGCCCAACGCTTGGCCCCAATCATCACCGACAGAAACCCCTCCCCGCCCTGACAGTAGGTAGACGCAAGGAGTATCACTCATCGTAAAATCCGCTAAAAGATAATAGCTGCCGGCGACCTCAAAGCCACAATTCAGAATTTCTCCCACCATATTCCGTCCTCCCTCCAGTTTAGACGCAGCTGTCTTATGAGCGTTTGTTCTTATAAATAGGTACCAGAGTCTATTTACCAATACTACTTACACCATAACAAAAACGCAACAAAAAACAATAACCCACACACCCCTATATCTCCTTGCATTATGTCCCCCCAAACCGTGACACCCAAACCCCTATCCTTTTTCACAACACCACTACCCAACACTTCTCATAGTCCATTTGTTTTCCCCACACCCCCGACCTTTCCAACTCACTCCTCCGACAGCCGTTTGAAAACACTCTAGTCTACATCTACAAGGAGCTTACGACCTGCCAGTAGTGATGACTAAACCATGGGTTGTGCCCTCAAACCAGAACTCTGTCTCAGTCCTGTCACTCACCAGATGCCTGCATAATTCCCCAACTACCCTTACGCACGGACAACTCCCATGATCCCCCGATCGTTGACCGTGCCCAACGCCCACCCGCTCACACACATCCAAATATCATCCAAACTTCCCACTCACCTGCCCCCTTCAGGCATATCGCTTACGCCCTACAATGGCTCACTTGAATACGAGCCTTCCGACCGCTCTCACTGCACTCTGCCAAAAAGACAGGAATGGCATTGTCCAGTGGATTGCTCTACGTCCATAGGGTTTTAACAGAACTGGGGGGTTGTCCTGATGAGAAGCCGTAGCACACCACTTAAGGTTGAATGATGATACGTGACGGATACTCTAACATAATCTCAGAGGGGACTAGGCATTTTGTTGTCCCATTACTATTACAGGCAAAACGCTTCAAAAGTACACCTAGACAAAACAAGAAAACTAGACCTAAATAACCAAATTATCACGAAGACTTTGCCCACCATCTAAAATTGCACCTCGAAGAGTACCCGACAGTCAGTCCAACCATAATTTACATGTCCGTCATAACAAAACGCCATGAGTCCTCAGGTGAGCATTTACAAACCAATATTAAGACACCCATTCTCAATGTACATTCGAGAAAAACACCCCCCACACAACCCCCCTAGCAAACCGTGTCCGTCCCCCTATATGAGTTGTTCTATCTATGGCCCCCCACTACATAACTTCCGCATCAGACACAATGCACCCGGTCATAAGAAAAATTCTGGGCAGATGCGTTACAAGACAACCCTGTTTTTCTGTTGCGAAACCCATACATTCATTACTACTGTAGTTCATTAAAAATAGCAGCACCCCTCCATGTGATTCGAATGACACACCCTGTCCCCTTTCCCTCTGCTGACTCTAATAGGGACCATAAGAAATTTCATCCCCCCTTAACCAGATTCACTCCCGCTCTGTGACCCTTCGCCCTAACTATATTGACACTGACCTCAAATGACAATTCACCATTGTAGTAACTTACGAACCACATTCATAACATGGATCATTCGCCCCACATACTCATCCCGCCGACCAAACTATACTCCGCCGTTCGTGCGCTCAACTGCAGTGCCCAGTCCCCGATCCCCCATACCTGCGGTAATTCCTGCTCTGCTACGCTCTCCATCGGGCATCTAGCGCCCATAAGTGTCTGTCAATTCATAGGCCCCCCCAAACAAAAGGGACGAGGCGAACTCAAAGTTTTGTGTGCGCCTCGGACAGTCATTTAGTCCGCTCAGACTTTTATCAGCACGAATAGTAACCAATAGATCGATGTCATGTCAGAATCCCGGCAGACGCGCCTACCCGTCACCCACCCCACGTCCCGCCCCCATAACACCATCTCATATACGCCTCGTACTACCATTCCAAACTATTCCCCATCACAAAGAGACGTTGCTGGACGGCACTAACACCAATAACCACAAGAGCACACATATCCGACTCAGGATGGTCATTTTTCCAGGACTTACCAACAAGTAGAATAATTTTCAATCAGGCCACACATACCAGGACTCCCCGGCTGTCAATCCCCGTACCATGAAAAGGATAACAACACAATGTCTGCCCAATTCTCCGAATGTATCCTTTCATCACAACAACGACTGCATTGTGGACCCATACATAAAACTGATGCACATTGTACACACAAAATCCCATACAGCAAATTGACACACCATGTAATCGATACATTCACAATCAGAGACAAAGCAAATCTAATTATCTAGTACCACAACATCCGTTACAATCCCTGTGTTAATAACAGCACCAAGCCCAAAGTCAGTCCACCACATCCCACCGAAGACCATTAAAACCCTCACCTTTCGCCTCAATATCCACGATAGCCCTTTTGTCTGGATTACATACTATTTGAATTCTGAGCTAGGATGTGTTCACCCTTGGGGGGCTGATTACGCAACAAGTAGTCTGCAGAATAGAAGCCTAGGTATTCCTGTCAGCTGGCGTAAGCGAAACCAAGGAGCTAAAATATCGAACCTTACGGTATTCAGGTCGAGGGCAGCTTTAGCCAAAAACGCTAGAGGATTTCCACACCTGCCGAAACTGAGTACCAGCTCACGTATCCCATCTATCATATACTTGTATCTATCATCTAACATCCCCTGGCAATCTCTCGTCCTCCCCCTGCCTCCACCCCCCTACCTATGTCACACAACAAAATCACTGCCATACCTTACTTGCACCATTCCTACAACATTACCACAAAACTAACATCCACCTAAGGTGAGAGTCTCTGTAAACTATAAGAAATCTCCCTACACAATCTCACCACCCCCCATCAGCTATTCCTCCGACACCGGCACGAGCAAACTCGATGCTATCTGCCAAACCCACAAAACCTCCCCAAGCATACAACATCCCACCAAAACCTCCTCCCATCCAACCAAAATACTCTGAACAAAACCATCCATCAATACTCCCCCACAGAAATACCTCACTTATATCTAAGGTCCTCAACCAAATTCCCCATAATTCAATAATGTCACCGCCCCATAACACCACATGCTGCAAATACCCCACCCTCCCACAATCAACCACCACACCAATTTTCCATTAACTCATCAAAGCCCCAAACACCATTCCATGACCAGTAAGCCAAACGCAACACCACTACGCTCCAACCCCATGCTGTGCATGCTCCCCCACCGCCAAATCGCCACCACTTTATCCCATCTACACACACAACTACCCCCGCTCCTAGCTACCTTGGGTCCAAACTAGACATTCCCCCCCAAAACAAACGAACTTACAGCGCCCCGTATCCATCCATATAATCACGATAGACTCCCAAACCTCCGTGATTGGCGTTCATTTCGCTTTCGTACGCTAGCTACGCTTCAAAAGAAACTACACCCTCTATCCCTCACTGAGTTGAGAAGAAAAGAAACAAATAACTTGCCCCCATCTGTCGTTCACCCTTCCTCTCTGTTCATTGACCCTTAACTCCAGTCTCCGTTATTTAACCACACAAAACCCCAAAATTTCCTCTCACCCACACGAACCTCACCATTATAACCTGTAACACAAGCGCCAACACATTGCCGTAGAATCATTACTACCCACGCCATGACCGACCCATCGATTCACCGAAGAACCAACACCTCACCCTTTTTACTGCACATTTAAGGATTACAGATGGGTACTGGCTATTTTTAATCTTAACTAAAGTACAGTAAAAACCCACCATGTCCTCATAGCAATGATATAAGGTAGCAATGCCCTACCATGACAAAGAGGTAACTGATTACTATACATATCAAACACAGTAGGGTTAGGACAAGAATCATAATGAGTTCGATTCCTAGTGTAGGCCCGCAAAACTAGTTGTTCCATAAAGAATGAAATACTCAAACAAACCATAGCTCAGTCCTCCCTATGGGGATTATACACATCACCGGTATCGGCCTTTTCACCACAGCAAGCGAGCCCCCATCATCCTATCCAGGGCATGAGGCTCCTTCCCAAGTCGCAATCTACGGTGGAACCTTCCACAACGCACCTCCTCTTCAAGCGGAATAGGTGACGAATACAGCCCAAAGGATTCCCCTAAAAAAATCTAATACGGGGGGGGGGGGGGGTTGCATCCATATTACCACTCACATAATCATTTAAGTGCAATATTAACCTGTACACACCCCCTTCCCTTTTCCCCCTTCTAACCGTACACTATATTCAATATTGCCCTTCCCCAATAATTCGAATGCAATCTCGAGCGGTTGTGGTCTCGGATGGAATGTTGTGTAATGGGGGATCCCCATCAAAAGCCATATCTTCATACCCATTTCAAACACGAAGAGCCTGCTCTTCCCCTCAATAATTAAAGAACAGCCCTAATATCCATATTTTTCCCAATGCGGTTAGCTCAGTCCGGCGAAAGCATAGCCTGCCACAAGGGCTCCCGCTACACCTCGCTACCCAGCCTTCATGGGCTCCTCCACTCACACCATCCACTTTTAAAAAAACAAGCAAAGCGTCATTATACCAACCATGACACATAACATAAATAAACACTCATACTTCGTCATAGAAAACCCCATACACACCCAAGTCAAATTGCACTCTCCAATACTAAGTCCCTCTTAATACACAAGTCCAAGCACTCTCCCCTTTATTCCCGTGTCCACACTATTCAATCCCAACAACGACATTCATCCCTTTCTCCACCCCCCCTTATTCTCCTATTCCACTTGAATGTTTTTCGTCGCCTCCAAAACCTTTCCCATGTGTAAGGGATACCCCACCCTCGACGTAAAACCAGCGGACACGATCACGTCACTTCTCCGCTCACAGTAGGTTTAGGGATAATAACTTTCTTTTCCAATCAGGGATGTTATATTGTAATTAAGTTTTTCCGTACTATAACCAAACATGTAATAAAAACCAAGTCGCGTCCCTGAGTGCTTCCTTTATCCGGTCGTTATAACTTAGCGCGTTACCGACATCGAATTCTAATTCCCGTCACACCACGACCCGGTTGCCGACTGCCCCGCTCCTCACCCCCGCCGCGCGATACCTCCACCCCCCATTTTTATAACTTCTTACTTTCCGGTGTCATGTGACCTTCAATAAAGTTTTGATCATTTGACACCTGATTACAGTTGTATTGTGGTTTATTTCGAGTTCTTATTGGTTTTCAATCATTTTGCTTGGGTCCATCACATATTCACAAAGTCAAGAGGCCGACATCACCTAATCAGTGAGTGTGATTTCGGCTACTGTGTGAGTAACTCTCATTGACTTTCAATGCAGAATGGCCTGCATGAAAGCAAGTCTATGGAGTACAGAGATCATCGTCGTGCACCAGCCTGCCACCACCCGCTGGCCGTTGAGAGGTCTTACGGTGTTCCAGTGAACCGAATGCGGCGGCCCGTTGCGCCCCGTATGCCCTCGAGTCTGTCTGTGACACCGGAGGCAGTGCTGTGCGCTCCCCGGTGCCCGTCCGCCGCATTCGGTCACTGAAGCACGCCGGGGACTTGCGTCCGAGCGCATCAGATACAGGGTCCGGCAGTCGGGGACCAAATGTCCCCGACTCCGGACTGCGCGTTGTCAAGCGGAGCGCAGGGCTCCGCTGTATCTCCCTGGCAGTCTGAAGGTGTTAGGCCTTCAACCAGCCATGTTGCCGGCCCCCTACTCGGACATAGGCCGCGTGACGTCACATCACCACGCGCCTATGTAGGGCGGCAATAGAAGCCAGCGGGGATCATCCGGGAATGGCAGGAGTGGGAACGAGGTAAGTGGATGGTTTTTTTTTCGATTAACCACCTAATGGGGTCCCCCTGACTCACCTACTAAGGGGTCCCCCTGACTGCGTTCTCTGGTACATACAGGGGGGCCCTGACTAGCTAACGGGGCCCTAGGGCTACCTACAGGGGGGGCCTGGATACCTACAGGGGGCCCTGACTACCTACAGGGTGGCCAGTTACTACCTACAGGGGGGCTGTGACTACCTACAGGGGGGCCCTGACTACCTACACGGGGACCCTGACTACCTACAGGGGGCCCTGGCAAACTACAGGGGGGCCCTGACTACCTACAGGGGGCCCTGGCGACCTGCAGGGGAGCCCTGACTACCTATGGGGGGCCCTGACGACCTGCAGGGGGGCCCTGACGACCGCGGGGGCCCTCGACTCACCGAGACAGGGGGGCCCTGACTACCTACAGGGGGGGCCCCTGGCTACCGTACAGGGGGCCCTATGCTACCTACATGGTGGTCCTGTTGGGCTACCTACATGGGGCCCTGACTTCCTACAGGTGGGGCCAGGCTACCTTCAGGTTACCCATCTACCTACAGGGGGGCCCTGACTACCTACAGGGGTCCCTGGCAAACTACAGGGGGACCCTGACTACCTACAGGGGGCCCTGGCAAACTACATGGGGGCCCTGACTACCTACAGGGGGCCCTGACTACCTACATTGGGGCTCTGGCTACCTACAGGTGGGCCCTGACTACCTACAGGGGGCCCTGGCAAACTACAGGGGGACCCTGACTACATACAGGGGGCCCTGGCAAACTACAGGGGGGCCTTGACTACCTACCGGGGGGCCCTGACTACCTACAGGGGGGGCCCTGACTACCTACAGGGGGGCCCAGGCTACCTACAAGGGGGCCCTGGCTACCTACAGGGGGGGCCCTGGCTACCTAAGGGGGGCCCTGACTACCTACAGTGGGGACCTTGACTACCTACGACCTGGGGCCCAAGCAATCTAAGGGGGCTCCTGACTACCTAGCACTGGGTCCCGACTACCTAAAGGGACCACCTGACTACCTAAAAGGGGGGCCCTGCTGACAGCCTAAGGGGAGGTGCGGGCCTTGACTACCTAAACATAAAGGGGGCCATGACTGCCTAAAATGAGCCCTGACTACGTAAACATAAAGGTGGCCCTGACTGCCTAAAGGTGGCCCTGACTGCCTAAATGGGGCCCTGACTAGCTAAAGGGGGCCCTGACTACCTAAGGGGGGCCCTGACTACCTAAAACTAAAGGGGGGCCCTGACTACCTATAGGGGGCCCTAACTACCTAAAACAAAGGGGGCCCTGCTTACCTAAAACACTAAATGGGGTCCCTGACTACCTAAAAACCTAAAGGGGGACCAGACACTACGCAAAGCTGCCCTTACGTCTGCACACTAGCTACAGAGGCCCCCTAATTTGCCTGTATACTACCTAAAGAGGGACCCTAACTGCCTGTATAACAATTTAAACAGGGCTGGGCCCTGCCACTGCCTGTATACTAACTAAAGGGAGTCCCTAACTGCCTTATACTACCTAAGGGAGGCCCTAACTGTCTGTATATTACCTAAATGGGGACCCTAACTGCCTGTATATTACCTAAAGGGGGACCCTAACTACTATATATATCTACTAAAGGGGAACTAAGTGCCGTATACTACCTAAAGGGAGATCCCTAACCTGTTGCAGCATATATAAAGTGGGTCCTAACTACCTACACTTACTTAACTGGGGGCAACCACCTTCCTACAGTCTACTAACCTGGGACTAACCAACACTCTACCTACCTAACTGGGTCCACCAACCTACCTGTAGCCCTATCAACTTGCCTAACTGGGCCTGCATAATCTACCGTGGCGACTATTAACCTATCCACGGTCCGTGGCTAGTACCTCATCCACCGTACTGGGGCTGGGCCATTCTAACTTAACTCCCGGCGGGTCTACCTACCTAAATAGGAGTGGCCTATGCTAGTTACCTGGGCCTTTCCCATTTGCCTACCGTACCTGGTAATAAGTAATAGAGAGGGGACAGCCAATAGTAGTAGCATTATCTCCAGGGGTTAGTTTCTCTCCCAACCCTTCAACCCCTTAGGATACTAGGCCTCTAAGTATGGCTTGAGCTGTTCTTTCTTCCTTCACACCCCTGGAGGTTTGTCACAGAGGTAGTAATAGGTGCCAGATGCTGTAAAATTGAAGGATTCTAAGATATTTGTTCTAATTTTGCAGGAATGAGTAGTGACGGGACAAGTCTATCATGGCGGTGTGAACGGATGCAGACAGAAAAGGAATAAGAACGACTCATGAGAGAAGAGAACGACTCATCAGATATGACATCTCCGGTGAGTCCCTGATTTCAGGGGTTACTTTGGTTCTATATTGGGTCAGTGCTGGATTTTGGTGGATTCACTGTAATGTGACGGTGACCAGAGCTGGTGTCGGACCACTATGTGGTCTCTATATGGCGGTGTTGTAGGTTATATCGGCGTTTGTATAGTGGCAGAGTATACTTGTCCCTGATTGTAAAAGTGAGGGAACACCTGACCCCGTGATAGGAGTTAGACTTTTACTTTCTTGCTGGTGTTTATTTTAGAAGGTGGCGAGGTGCGTGACGTAGAAAAACGTGGAGGGGGATATTGTATGTGGGCCGGTGGGGATATGGATGGAGCTACTTAGCCATGTGTCTATGATACGTTAGACTGTGACCAATGTGCGAGATTGACAGATCTGTGACTCCCTTGGTTTTGTGTACTACACAATACAGCTCTTTTTTGCACACTGTATTATGTGGTAAAATGGGCACATTTATGTCCGAGAGGCCGGTAATATTTTCATGTACAGTCGGGTGGGCCCCCAAGGTCAATTCCCCTGTGGGCCCCAGACTCCCCGCCCTCCCCCCAGTCCGACACTGGCTCCTGTAGAGCAGAGAGCGAAGGCTCTCCACTCCGCAGCGTACTCTGGTGAGCCACAAACAGGCTCACCAGAGTACATAGCACAGGAGACTTAAGTGTAATCATGCTGCCTGCACTGTCTGGTGACGTCATGCCGCCTGTGAAGGAAGACCGGGAGCAACATCAGGGAGCGTGGAAAGGTGAGTACTGTTAGTTTTTTATTTTTAATTAGCCCTATACATGTGCAGGGGAACCTATAAGCTACCTAGACATATGCAGGGGAACCTGTAAGCTACCTAGACATATGCAGGGGGAAACTACACGCTACATATACATTTGCATGGGGAAACTATAAGCTACATATACATGTGCAGGGGGACCTATAAGGTACATATATATGTGCAGTGGGAATCTATCAGCTATCTATACATGTACAGGGAAACTTATAAGGTACATATACATGTGCAGGGGAACCTATAAGCTATATATACATGTGCAGGGGAATCCTATAAGCTATATATTACATGTGCATTACAAAGCAGCATCACAGGTATTTGAAGCTGCTGCCGCCTCTGGAGTCCCACCAACCTCAAGGTGTAGTCACGTCCAGAGGCTTGCAGTTGTCCATAAACCTACTATTCGGCCACCTCTAACCAGTGCTTTCAGGCAGAAACGGTTGTAGTGGGCACACACATACTTTAATTCAATATGAAACAGTCTTGTTTACTGATGAGTGCCATGAAACCTTGGATGGTCCAGATGGATGGAGAGGTGGATGGAGAGGTGGGTGGTTGTTGGATGGGCACCATGTCCCAACAGGCAGTAACGTTAGCAAGGAAGTGGCAGAGTCATTTTTTAGGCCGCAAACATGGTTAGAGAGCTGTTAGGCGCCCTTAGAGTGTGAAACTGACCTCTGTAAAGTATATGGAGTTTCTGACAATCCACATTCTTTCATGGTGCAAAAAGAAGAACCGTAATTTCTGTAGCAAAATGCTCTTCATACATGATAATGCACCATGTCATGCTGCAAAGAGTACCCCTGAGCCATTGGCTGCAATGGGCATAAAAGGAGAGAAACTCATGGTGTGGCCACCGTCCCCTCCAGACCTCAACCCAATCGAGAACCTTAGCAGTATCCTGATGCAAAAGATCTATGAGGGTGGGAGGCAGTTCACATTCACAACAGCAGCTCTGGAGGGCTTTTCTGACTTCTGGCAAAGAAAGTCAATCAGAAACTCTCTAACAATTCAGAAGCTCAATGGCTGCAAGAATTGTGAGGCTGATGTCAAAGAAGGGTCCCATCTTATCATGTATTGTAGCCTATTACCATTTGTTGCTTGAAATAGCTTTTCATTTCAGTAAATATGATCTCTTAATGCTGCAAATTCCAGAAATGATCTTTTTCAGTTCTTTACAACCTATAAAACATTTTGTAACTATGTTGTGCAGATTAATTTGGAACATTGCATTTTGAAAACTGATCTGTTTTAATAAAACTTGATTCCTACTCTAATGGTAGATGATTTCAACATTATCCTGACTGTCATTTGCATCGACCAATTAGATCAGTCAGAGAACAATATAATTTTCATAATAATTTGGAATGCGATGTATATTATCCAATGAGCATTTTCCTAGTTAAACATTTTTCTTGGAAGAGCTACCTATAAGCCCAATCTTTGGAACTCAAAATGTTCATATGACACCTAAAAGAAAAACACGCACATGTGATCTCTACCCTTTGTGCACTGGGGTGTCTTATGAGTACTCTATTTATAGTAACATGTTCAGTTTAATAGCCTCTGTATTGAAGAGCATTGTCAGTCATGAAAGGGTTACTACATCAGAACACTGTGGGTGACTTCATAATGAGTGAGGCCTGTTATGTCATAAAGAAGATTCCATAAAAGAAGGCCGCACTGCTATGATCAGTGCCATACCTGATGCGCCTGAGGACATAGAGCTTGACTACCATACACACGGCCGCCTTGATGGGATTTGGAGGTTCTAGCAGGGAAAAAGGGTTATCTGGATTAGACAACCCTTGTTGTGATTGAGGGAGGATGGATGGGGGGTAATGGATCCCCTTCAATTAGCCAGAGTGGAGAAACCTGCTACAAAGAGCAGCTCTCCAATTATTAAAGAAAGCCTAGCCATAAATGGGGTGACAGATTTCACAGCCAGATCTATCATACATGGGGTTTATTATATTTAGTGTCTATGTTTGTTATGTTGTTCTCTGTAAATGTGTTAAAATGTATATATTCAAAACTGTATTAAATTGTATATTGGCATTAACCCTCTAAGCCCAAGGGAAGGGCAGCCCTTCAGCCATGGTTCCCTAGAGGTTTCCCCCCACAGGGGGTTTTTCCTCTCCTGAGTGCTGAAGGGTGACTCTTCGTGAGTCGAGGGTTTTTGCATTTTTTCCGGTGTCATGTGACTTTTAATAAAGTTTGGATCATTTGACACCTGATTACAGTGTATTGTGTGTTTATTTCGCGTTCTTTGGTTTCAATCATTTTGCTTGGGGCCCATCACATATTCACAAAGTCAAGAGGCTGGACATCACCTAATCAGTTAGTGTATTCGGCTATGTGTGTAACTCTCATTGATTTCAATGCAGAGGGCTGCACGCAAGCAAATCTATGGAGACCGAGTCATCGCCTGCACCGCCGCCATCCGCGACCGCTGATTGTTAGGGTCCTACGGAAGCATGTACAGTTACAGGCTTCTGTAGAGCAGAGAGCGAAGGCTCTCCACTCCGCAGAGTACTCTGGTGAGCCGCAAGCAGGTTCACCGGAGTACACAGCACAGGAGGTGTGAGTGTCATTATGCTGCCTGCATGGCCTGGTGACGTCACGCCGCCTGTGAAGGAAGACCGGGAGCAGCGTCAGGGAGTGTGGAAAGGTGAGTACTGTTAGTTTTTTATTTTTAATTAGCCCTATACATGTGCAGGGGAACCTATAAGCTACTGTGAGCTTGCACAGCTCTGGGATTACAGCATAAGTTCTTCAGGCATGAGACAGAGGCAGATATCAGGTACAAATGGTTCCTTGGTCCGTGGGTTTATTGTACAAACAGAACAAAACGCATGGCAATATGCACAACAAATAGCAAAAATAAACCAAACTTCGGCTCGTCTGAGTACTTACTAACAATGGTGTAGTTCCCTCACTAGCACCTTGTAGATCCGACACTGGCTTCCACCAGTGTGTACACCTCCAGCCCAGAAGGTAGACTGGAGATACAGCCAACGCCCAGTCAGCCTACCTACTGACCTTATATACAGTAGGGAAATCCTGGAGTGGACCATGGGGAGTAAGCACCCACCCTGATCTATGCTTACCCCCAATGAAAGGCAGACCCAGGAATGGCTGGAAGCCATACTATACATACAAATTAAATGTATGTCGACAGCCTGTACTGCCGACACCTACCTAATACTGGCCTTTCACTCCACCAAGACTCCTTACCTTGGTGGCATGTGTCTTTCTCCAAACATATGCCCAGAATCTGGCTGGGATATACAATCTGGCTGGGATATACAGTATATGCCATTGCAGACTTTTCCAGTGGTGGCCTTACATATCCCCACCCTCTGCTCAGACCTGCAGGGTGAAGCACTTTGTGCCATAAAGTTATGCACCCGTGACAGTGCATCTCAATTTGCTTATTGTGACCCGGGGCGTTGTTCTACCGATAACTTATAGTCCTGTAGAGCCAGGAACCACCGGGTCACCCTTGCATTCTTTCCTTTATTTTGGGCCATCCACTTTAGCGGTGAATGGTCCGTGATAACTTTAAAGGGTCTACCTGTCAGGTAGTAAGGGCCAGACACTGTCTTTCAACTATGGCATAGTTCTTCTCAGCCGCCGGGAGCTTCCTGCTGAGATATACTACGGAGTGTTCTTCTCCCTCAACCAGCTGTGACAGGACAGCCCCTAAGCCCACCTCAGAAGCGTCTGCCTGGACCAAAAATTCCTTCTGGACGTTTGGGGCAATGAGTAATGGTCTCTTGCAGAGCACCTCTTTTCGATTTTTAAAGGCTTGTTCAGCCTCCTGGTTCCACTTGACCATAGTGGACTTGGACCCTTTGGTGAGGTCTGTAAGAGGGGCTGCTATGGAGGCAAAGTTGGGCACGAACCTCCTATAATACCCTGCGATACCTAGAAAAGCCCTGGCCTGTTTCTTGGAGACTGGTTGGGGCCAATTCCTGATTGCCTCCAGTTTGTCCATTTGGGGCTTGATGACTTCCCTCCCAATGTCATAGCCCATATAGCGAGCCTCCTCTAGCCCAATGGCACACTTGTTAGGGTTGGCGCTTAGACCTGCTGCCCTTATGGCTTCCAAGACGGCCTGCACTCTGGTTAGGTGGGTCTCCCAATCCGTGCTAAAGACCACCACATCATCCAAATATGCCGCAGCATATTTTCTATGGGGCTGCAAGATGATGTCCATCATCCTCTGGAACGTGGCAGGGGCCCAATGTAGGCCAAAGGGGAGGACAACATACTGAAAGTGTCCATCTGGGGTGGAAAAGGCCGTTTTCTCCCTGGCCTCCTTTGTGAGGGGTTCCTGCCAATAGCCTTTGGTAAGGTCTAACGTGCTTATGTATCTTGCGGGACTTAGTCGCTCAACCAACTCATCAACCCGGGGCATCGGGTATGCATCAAATTTTGATATCTCGTTGAGCTTGCGAAAATCATTGCAGAACCGCAAGCTCCCATCAGGTTTGAATATGACCACTATGGGGCTCGACCACCCACTTTGGGACTTTTCTATAACCCCAAGTTCTGACATCTTTTTAACTTCTTCGGCAATTGCTTGTCTCTGAGCTTCAGGGACCTTATATGGCCTTAAACGTACCTTCTGGTCGGGTTCTGTGATGATGTCATGTTCAATGACCTTAGGGCATCCTGGCAGATCTGAAAAGACCCGGCAGTTCCTTTGTAGGAATTCCCTAGTTTCCTGCCGTTGTGCTTCTGACAATGACTCGGAGATACGAACAGGTGGCAGCTCTCCGTTTGGGGCACTCCTATGCTCTCTTAATGCCATAAGACTTTGACGGTCCTTCCAGGGCTTAATTAAGTTGATATGGTATATTTGATAAGGTTTCCTTTTACCGGGCTGGAAGACGTTATAATTTACCTCACTGACCCGCTCTTTAATCTCATAGGGGCCCTGCCACTTTGCCAGAAACTTGCTTTCGACCCTGGGTACAAGTACTAGCACCCGGTCGCCTGGCTGAAAAACTCTGCCCCTTGCTGACCTGTTATATACCCTTGCCTGGGTTTCTGGCGCCTGCTGCAGGTTCTCTCGTACTATGGGCAGGATGGCGGCAATTATGTCCTGCATTTCAGCAATATGTTCAATAACACTCCTATGAGGGGTATTCTCCTGCTCCCAGGTCTCCTTGGCTATGTCCAGGAGTCCCCGGGGATGTCTACCATAGAGGAGCTCGAAAGGTGAGAACCCTGTGGATGCTTGTGGTACCTCCCGTATAGAGAACATGAGGAAGGGTACTAGGTCTCTCCCATCCTTATCCACCACCTTTTTAAGCATCGCCTTTAGGGTCTTATTGAACCTCTCCCCCAGACCATCGGTCTGGGGATGATATACCAAGGTAAGGAAATTGGTAATGTTGAGTAGGCGGCAGAGTTCTTTGGTCACCTTACACATGAAGGGGGTGCCCTGGTCTGTCAGTATCTCCTTCGGGATACCTGTGCGGTTGAACATTTGGAACAGCTCCTTGGCTATCCCCTTGGAGGAGGTGTTCCTAAGGGGAATGGCCTCGGGATAGCGGGTGGCGTAGTCGAGGACCACTATGATATGCTGATGTCCTCGGGCTGACTTTGGGAGCGGCCCAACCAAGTTCATGCCGATCCTCTCAAAGGGGACCTCTATTATTGGCAGAGAGATTAGGGGGCTCTGAAAATGGGGCCTAGGTGTGTTTATTTGGCACTCTGGGCAAGACTGGCAGAAATCTTCAACTGCCCTATAAATCCCTGGCCAGTAGAAGTTGCGCTCTACCCTCTCCCGGGTTTTCTCCACCCTTTAGTGTCCCCCCAGCACATGGGAGTGGGCTAGCTCCAACACCTGGTGGACATGTGACCTGGGGACCACCAATTGCTCCACCACCTCGGTTGTTTTTTTTTTTACCCAGTATAACATATCATTGTTGACCGCAAATGAGGGTAGACCAAATCCTCGCCTGATCCCTGGGGTTTCCCATCTATCACATTGACGCTTCTCCAAGCGTGTTCTAAGTTTGGGTCCCTCCGTTGCTCTGTACCAAAGTTTCCTCTGGATATTGAGAAGGAGGCGAACTCGAGCTCAGAGGGGTTTTCCTCTGGAACCCCCGCCAGGACGGATAATGGAAACCTATCGGGCTCTCCTGGTCCCTGTGCAGACACACCCCGCTTTACCACATTATACTTGGCACACCTTTTATTTTCCCACAAATCCCAGAACACGGGAAAGTCACAGCCTATGATAGCACTGTGGGGTAGGCTCGCGACGACGGCCACCTCATATCGTGCGGCCCCACAGGGAGTCTCTAAGGTGAGTATGGCGGTTGAGTAGTCTCTGGTGTCACCGTGGATACAGACCACCCCTATATGGAGTTGGTCTGAGCCCACCAGCCTGGCCTGTACCAAGGTCACCAAACTCCCGAAGTCCATGAGGGCTTGTATGGTGTGTCCATTAATTTTGACGGTGCATACCCGCCGACTCCCACCAGTCTCAGTATGCATGGTGTATGAGGGCCTTGCGAATAGCTACGTACGCCTTACACCACAGTCCATGGGTTCCCTCAAAGTTGGACGACGTGCTGCAATGTGTCCGAGTTCATTACACCGCCAGCAGATAACGGGGCCCTGGGTTCTGGGCAAGAGGTCCCTCTTTGGGGTTGGCAGTCTTCTCCCCTTTCCACCCACCCGTGATTCCCTCCCCTCAGGACCTTTATGTTCCCCTTTTGGGACAGGGATAGTCTTACCCCGTGCTGGCATTGGTGGATGCAGACCTTGGAGGAACTCCGCAGTGGCACTTTAATGCTCCACGATGGAGACAAGCTCGTCCAGGCTTTTGGAGTACGTGTACCCCACACACCGCTGGATCCTCATGGGTATGGGCACGCACAAAAACGGTCACAGACGACCCGCTCCGTCACCTGGGCAGCTGTAAGACACTCAGGCTGCAGGGACTTGCTAGTGAGGTGGAAGAGGTCATACATTTGTGACTGTGCTGGCTTTGCTGGATCAAACTCCCATGCGTAGACTTTCTGGACGGACCGCCAGAGTAATCCCCAGTCGGGTAAGGATCTCTCCTTTCAGCCTGGTGTAGTCCTTGGCGTCTTCAGCCTTAAGGTCAAAGTAGGCTTTTTGTGGCTCCCCGGTAAGAAAGGGGGCCAGGACGTCGGCCCACTGGTCCACTAATAGCCGCTCTCTCTCTGCAATTCTCTCAAAGGTGCCGAGATACACTTCCATGTCATCATCTTGGGTCATCTTACGCAGGACTTGAAGCACCACTTGCCGGGGCGCAAATTGCCCACCTGCTGAACCCTCTGGCCTTGTAGTCAGGACCTGGAGCTGCTGCTGTAGAGCCTGGTTCACCTGTTGCTGCTCTTTCATCGCTGCTTGGTGCGTCTGGATCAACAGGCGATTGGTCTCTGCTTGGGACCATACGGTCTCCTCATGGGCCTTCTGCTGGCTTGCCGCCATCAGCTGGAGGTTGGTATTCGCCTGTATTAATTGCTTCACCAGTTCATCCATTTTGGGTGTCTCCGCTGGTTGCACAGTTGCCGCTCTTATGCCTGTCTCTTTAAGAGAAGCGTCTCTTTAAAATGCCCGCATCCTCCACCATATGTGAACATGCACAGCTCTGGGATCACAGCATAAGTTCTTCAGGCATGACAGAGGCAGATATCAGGTACAAACGGTTCCTTGGTCTGTGGGTTTATTGTACAAACAGAACAAAATGCATGGCAATATGCACAGCAAACATAAACCAAACTTCTGCTCATCTGAGCACTTACTAACAATGGTGTAGTTCCCTCACTAGTACCTTGTAGATCCGACACTGGCTTCCACCAGTGTGTACACCTCCAGCCCAGAAGATAGACTGGAGATACAGCCGACGCCCAGTCAGCCTACCTGCTGACCTTATATACAACAGGGAAATCCTGAAGTGAACCATGGGGAGTAAGCACCCACACTGCTCTATGTTTACTCCCAATGAAAGGCAGACCCAGGAATGGCTGGAAGCCATACTAACATACAAATTAAATGTATGTCGACAGTCTGTACTGCCGACACCTATCTAATACTGGCCTTTCACTCCACCAAGGCTCCTTACCTTGGTGGCATGTGTCTTGCTTTCTCCAAACATATGCTCAGAATCTGGCTGGGATATATACGCCATTACAGACTTTTCCGGCGGCGGCCTTACACTACCTATACATTGCAGGGAAACTTAAAATCTACCTATACATGTGCAGGGGAACCTATAAGCTACCTACACATATGCAGGGGTAATTATAAGCTACATATACATGTGCAGGGGGAAACTATAAGCTACATATATAGGTGCAGGGGGAACCTATAAGGTACATATATATGTGCAGGGGGAACTATAAGCTATATATACGTGTACAGGGGAACTTATAAGCTACATATACATGTGCAGGGGAAACCTATAAGCTATACATACATGTGCATTACAAAGCAGCAAGACAGGTATTTGACGCTGCTAGTGCCTCTGGAGTCCCACCAACCTCAATGTGTAGGCACGTCCAGAGGCTTGCAGTTGTCCATAAACCTACTTATCGGCCACCTGTTACCAGTGCTTTCAGGCAGAAACGGTTGTAGTGGGCACACACATAAATGAAGATTCAATATGAAACAGTCTTGTTTACTGATGAGTGCCATGAAACCTTGGATGGTCCAGATGGATGGAGAGGTGGATGTATGTTGGATGGGCACCATGTCCCAACAAGGCTGTAATGTCAGCAAGGAGGTGGCAGAGTCTTTTTTGGGGCTGCAGGCATGGATAGAGAGGTGGTAGTGCCTTTTGAGTGGGAAAATGACCTCTGTGAAGTATATGGAGATTCTAACTATCCACATTCTTTCATGGTGCAAATAGAAGAACCGTAATTTTTGTAGCAGAAGGCTGTTCATACATGATAATGCACCATGTCATGCTGCAAAGAGTACCGCTGAGCCATTGGCTGCCATGGGCATAAAAGGAAAATAACTCGTGGTGTGGCCACCAACCTCTCCAGACCTCAACCCAATTGAGAACCTTAGCAGTATCCTGATGCAAAACATCTATGAGGGTGGGAGGCAGTTAACATCACAACAGCAGCTCTGGGGGGCTATTCTGACTTCCAGCAAAGAGACTCAATCAGAAACTCTCTAAAACTCAAAAGCTCAATGGGTACAAGAATTGTGAGGCTGATATCAAAGAAGGGTCCCATGTTATCATTTATTTTGGCCTGTTAAAATTTTTTTTGCTTGAAATAGTTTTTAAAATTTTTCAAAAATTTGATCTCTTTTTTTGCTGCAAATTCCAAAAATGTTTTTTTTAGTTCTTTAAAAACTAAAAAACCCATTTTGTAAATGTTTTTAAAAATTTGGAACAGGCATTTTAAAAACCAACTGTTTAATTTTCCCCTTTGTGCACTTGGGGGGGTTTTAGGGAAAATTTCTACTTATATAACAATTTTCAGTTTAATACCCCTTTTAAATTGAAAGATTCCCCATTCAAAAAAAGGGGTTTACTACATCGGGAACATTTGAGGGGTGACTTCATATGGGTGAGGCCTAAAAAGGCCCATAAAGAAGATTCCATAAAAAAAGGGGCCCACTCCCAAACCAATTCAGTCCCTTTTCTGATGCCCCTGGAGACCTTGACTTGACTACCCTACACACGGCCCCTTAGGGAATTTTGGTTTTTCAAATGGGGGAAAAAAAAGGGTTTATTTTGGATTAACAACCCTTGTTGTGTTTGAGGGAGGATGGGGGGGAAAAAGGGACCCCCTTTCTTACCCAAGGTGGAAAAACCTTCTACAAAAGCGTTTTAATTATTAAAAAAAACCCCACCCCATAAATGGGGGTGACAGATTTCACACCCAAGATTTTATCATACATGGGTTTATTATTTTTAGTGTCTTTTTTTGTTATGTTTTTCTCTGAAATGTGAAAAAATGTTAAACCCAAAACCGGCCATTTTAATTGGGTACACCTTTTGCAGAAAACGGTGTCCCCCCTTTTTCCCTTTTCAGAACGCCTCTTTTCTTCGGGGCAAGATTCCACAAGGTTTGAAAACATCCCCAATTTTGGTCCCAAGGGGGCCAAAAGAGTGCCAAGAAAAAACCCCCCCACACCATACACCACCACCACCACCCTAAAATTTGATACGGGGCAGGAGGGAAATCCATGTTTTCATGTTGTTGACGCCAAAATTCTGACCTCCACCCGAATGTCTCAGAAAATCCGATCATCGGGCCCAAAGGCAAGTTTTTCCAATTTTTCTATTTTCCCTTTTTCGGGATAGTTTTTGGGAAAATTTGGGGGCCTCAAGTTTTTCCTTTTTTTTTTCATTAACTGAAAGGTTGGCCCCCTTTGTGGTCTTCTGCTCTGTACCCAAATCTCCCTTCAAAGTTCCCGTTGTCGTTCAAGATGCCTTCGCCTCCCGGGTTGTAACGGGTGGCTATTTGAGCCCACTGGCCTTTCATCACTAAAAACCAGTTCCCCTTTTTTCCCCCTTTAAACTTTTGGCATCAAAAAAGGCTTTTTCCGCCCACAGGATTGCCCCCAAAGGGGAAGTTTTTTTTTTTTTCGGCCCATTCTCTGAAAACCCTAGGAGAGGGTTGTCGTGAAAATCCCGGGAGATCAGCATTTTTCTGAAATACTCAGACCACCCTTTCCCTTGGCCCCAAAAAACCATTCCACGTTCAAAGGCACTCAAATCACCTTTCTTCCCCAAGGATGCTCGGGTTTTAACTGCAGGGGGATTGTCTTGACCATGTCTACATGCCAAATGCACTGGTTGGGCCCCCATGTTTGGGTGATTAGAAAATTTAAATGTTAACAGCAATTTTACGGGGTTACCTATAAAAGGGGGGGGTTTTAGTGTAGTAATTTCAAACTCATTAAATTTTTAAAAAGGGGCAAATTAAAACCCCCAAACCCAAGGGAAAGGGGACCTTCACCATGGTTCCCCTTTATTTCCCCCCCAGGGGTTTTTTCCCTCCTGATTTCTGAAGGGTGACCTTCGTGAGTCGGGTTTTTGCATTTTTTCCGGTGTCATGTGACTTTTAATAAAGTTGGATCATTTGACACCTAAATTACAGTGTATTGTGTGTTTTTTTTTGCATTCTTTGTTTCAATCATTTTGCTGGGTCCACCCACATTTTCACAAAGTCAAGAGACCGGACATACCTAATCGTGAGTGTTTTCGGCATGTTTGTAACTCTCATTGACTTCAATACAGAGGGCTGCAGCAAGAAAATCTATGGAGACAAAAGTCCATCGCCTGCACCCCGCCGCCACCCGCCGCCGCCGATTGTTAGGGTCCTACGGACGAACATACAGCTACAGGCTTCTGTAGAGCAGAGAGCGAAGGCTCTCCACTACTCAGAGTATTCTGGTGAGCCGCAAGCAGGCTCACCGGAGTACACAGCATAGGAGGCGTGATTGTCATCAAGCTGCCTGCACGGTGACGTCACGCCGCCTGTGAAGGAAGACCAGGACCAGCGTCAGGGAGCGTGGAAAGGTGAGTACTGTAAGTTTTTTATTTTTAATTAGCCCTATACATGTGCAGGGGAACCTATAAGCTACCTATACATGTGCAGGGGAACTTGTAATCTACCTATACATGTGCAGGGGAACCTATAAGCTACCAAAGACAAAATGCAGGGGAAAACAATAACTACATATACATGTGCAGGGGAAACTAAAAAGCAACATATACATTGCATGGTGGAACCTACAAGGTACATATACATGTGCAGGGGAATCCAATAAGCTATATATTACATGTGCATTACAAAGCAGCAACATAGGTATTTGAAGCTGCTGGTGCCTGTGGAGTCCCACCAACCTCAAGGTGTAGGCACGTCCAGAGGCTTGCAGTTGTCCATAAACCTGCTATTCGGCCACCTCTTACCAGTGCTTTCAGGCAGAAACGGTTGTAGTGGGCACACACATACACGAAGATTCAATATGAAACGCCCTTGTTTACTATATTGTCATGAAACCTTGGATGGTCCAGATGGATGGAGAGGTGGATGGTTGGTCCCAACAAGGCTACAAGGAAAAGGCAGAGTAATTTTTTGGGCCACAAGCATAGATAGAGAACTGGTAGGCGCCTTTAGTGTGTGAAAATGACCTCTGTAAAGTATATGGAGTTTCTGACGATCCAAATTCTTTCATGGTGCAAAAAGAAGAACCGTAAATTTTCGTAGATAAAGGCTCTTATCATGACAAGCACCATGTCATGCTGCAAAGAATACCGCTGAGCCATTGGCTGCAATGGGCAAAAAAGAGAGAAACTCAGGGGTTGTGCCACCGTCCTCTCCAGACCTCAATCGAAAACCTTAGCTGTATCCTGATGCAAAAGATCTATGAGGGTGGGAGGCAGTTCACATCACAACAGCAGCTCTGGAGGGCTTTTCTGACTTCCAGCAAAGAAAGTCAATCAGAAACTCTCTAAAATTCACAAGCTCAATGGGTGCAAAAATTGTGAGGCTGATATCAAAGAAGGGTCCCAGGTTATCATGTTTTTTGGGCCTTTTTAAAAATTTGTTGCTTGAAAAAGCTTTTCATTCAGTAATATATCTAATGCGCAAATTCCAGAAATGTCATTTTCATTCTTTAAAACTATAAAACATTTGTAACTAGTTTTCGAATAATTTGGAACAGTGCATTTTGAAAACATCTGTTAATCTACCCTTTGTGCACTGGGGTGTCTTATGAGTACTCTATTTATAGTAACAAGTTCAGTTTAATAGCCTCTGTATTGAAGAGCATTGCCAGTCATGAAAGGGTTACTACATCAGAACACTGAGGGTGACTTCATAATGGGTGAGGGCCCGTTTTTGTCATAAAGAATATTCCATAAAAGAAGGCCGCACTGCCACATCAGTGCCATTTCCGATGCCCTGGAGACCCTTGAGCTTGACTACCCTACAAAACGGCCGCCTTGAGGAAAATTTGGGTTCTAGCAGGGAAAAAGGGTTATCTGGATTAGACAACCCTTGTTGTGATTGAGGGAGGATGGATGGGGTAATGGATCCCCTTCAGTTAGCCAGAGTGGAAGAACCTGCTACAAAGAGCAGCTTTCCAATTATAAAGAAAGCCTAGCCATAATGGGGACAGACATCAAAGCCAATCAAACATACAGGGTTTAAATTTTATTAGTGTCTATGTTGTTATGTTTGTTCTCTGTAAATGTTTAAAAAATGTATAAAATTGCAAAACTGTATTAAATTGTATATTGGCATTAACCCTCTAAGCCCAAGGGAAGGGCAGCCCTTCAGCCATGGTTCCCTAGAGTTTTCCCCCCACAGGGGGTTTTTTTCCCCTCCTGAGTGCTGAAGGGTGACTCTTCGTGAGTCGAGGTTTTTGCATTTTTTCCGGTTTTCCCTGTGACTTTTAATAAAGTTTGATCTTTGACACCTGATAAGTGTATTGTGTGTTTATTTCACGTTTTTTGGTTTGAATCATTTTGCGGGGGGTCCCTCACATATTGCCAAAGTCAAGCGACCGGACATCACCTGATCATGAGTGTGTTTCGCTATTTTGTTTAAATCTCATTGATTTCAATGCAGAGGGCTGCACGCAAGCAAATCTATGGAGACCGAGTCATCGCCTGCACCGCCGCCATCCGCGACCGCTGATTGTTAGGGTCCTACGGATGAACATACAGCTACAGGCTTCTGTAGAGCAGAGAGCGAAGGCTCTCCCGCAGCGAATAACTCTGGGGAGCCGCAAGCAGGTCACCGGAGTACACAGCACAGAGGTGGAGTGTCATAGCTGCCTGCACGCCTGGTGACTTACGCCGCCTGTGAAGGAAGACCGGGAGCAGCGTCAGGTAGTGTGGAAAGGTGAGTACTGTTAGTTTTTTATTTTTTATTAGCCCTATACATGTGCAGGGGAACCTATAAGCTACCTATACATGTGCAGGGGAACTTATAATCTACCTATACATGTGCAGGGGAACCTATAAGCTACCTAGACATATGCAGGGGAAAACTATAAGCTACATATACATGTGCAGGGGGAAACAATAAGCTACATATACATGTGCAGGGGGAACCTATAAGGTACATATACATGTGCAGGGGAAACCTATAAGCTATATATTACATGTGCATTACAAAGCAGCAACACAGGTATTTGAAGCTGCTGGTGCCTCTGGAGTCCCACCAACCTCAAGGTGTAGGCACGTCCAGAGGCTTGCAGTTGTCCATAAACCTGCTATTCGCCACCTCAAAACCAGTGCTTTCAGGCAGAAACGTTGTAGTGGCACACACATACACAAGATTCAATATGAAACAGTCTTGTTTACTGATGAGTGTCATGAAACCTTGGATGGTCCAGATGGATGGAGAGGTGGATGGTTGGTCCCAACAAGGCTACAAGGAAAAGGCAGAGTCATTTTTTGGGCCACAAGCATGGATAGAGAGCTGGTAGGCGCCTTTAGGGTGTGAAAATGACCTCTGTAAAGTATATGGAGTTTCTGACTATCCACATTCTTTCATAGTGCAAAAAGAAGAACCGTAATTTCTGTAGCAGAAGGCTCTTCATACATGACAATGCACCATGTCATGCTGCAAAGAATACCGCTGAGACATTGGCTGCAATGGGCAAAAAAGGAGAGAAACTCATGGTGTGGCCTCCGTCCTCTCCAGACCTCAATCGAAAACCTTAGCTGTATCCTGATGCAAAAGATCTATGAGGGTGGGAGGCAGTTCACATCACAACAGCAGCTCTGGAGGGCTTTTCTGACTTCCAGCAAAGAAAGTCAATCAGAAACTATCGAACAATTCACAAACTCAATGGCTGCAAGAATTGTGAGGCTGATATTAAGGAAGGGGTCCCATGTTACCATCTATTTTGACCCGTTACCATTTGTTGCTTGAAATAGATTTTCATTTCAGTAAATATGATCTCTTAAAGGGGTTGTCTCACTACATTGATTCATCTTACCTCAGTCTTGTTTTCTTGGTTTCACTTGAATTCAGGAATGTGTTTACTGGCTTCCACTAGTCTGCAGTAGAAGCCAGGTCTGTAGCTATAGCAACCAGTGCTGGCAGCCTATCAGGAGTGAATAAACAAGTCTGTAGCTATAGTGACCTGAGGAGCTGATGCAGCCCATACAAGAGGGATATCTAGAATAGGAAAGGATACTGATAATGGACATATATTGCAAAGTGACTTGTTTTTGCAAGATCTTTAGCATAAAAAGCAGCAGCAATCCTTGTGGTGAGACAACCTCTTTAATGCTGCAAATTCCAGAAATGATCATTTTCAGTTCTTTACAACCTATAAAACATTTTGTAACTATGTTGTGCAGATTAATTTGGAACATTGCATTTTGAAAACAACTGTTATCATTGGGAGGTTTGTCCGATAAAACTTGATTTCTACTCTAATGGTAGATGATTTCAACATTATCCTGACTGTCATTTGCATCGACCAATTAGATCAGTCAGAGAACACTATCATTTGCATAATAATTTGGAATGCGATATATATTATCCAATGAGCATTTTCCTAGTTAAACATTTTTCTTGGAAGAGCTACCTATAAGCCCAATCTTTGGAACTCAAAATGTTCATATGACACTTAAAAGAAAAACAGGCACGTGGGGTGTCTTATGAGTACTCTATTTATAGTAACATGTTCAGTTTAATAGCCTCTGTATTGAAGAGCATTGTCAGTCATGAAAGGGTTACTACATCAGAACACTGTGGGTGACTTCATAATGAGTGAGGCCTGCTATGTCATAAAGAAGATTCCATAAAAGAAGGCCGCACTGCTATGATCAGTGCCATCCCTGATGCGCCTGAGGACCTTGAGCTGGACTACCCTACCCACTGCGGTTTTTGAATTTTTTCCGGTGTCATGTGACTTTTAATAAAGTTTGGATCATTTGACACCTGATTACCGTGTAAAGGTGTGTGTTATTTCGCGTTCTTTGGTTTTCAATTCATTTTGCTTGGGTCATCAATGTTCAAAAGTCAAGAGGCTGACATCACCTAATCAGCGAGTGTTCCCGCTAAGGGGTGTAACTCTCATTGACTTCAATGCAGAGGGCTGCATGCAAGCAAGTCTATAGAGACAGAGTCATCACCGGCACCGCCGCCATCTGCCGCCGCCGATTGTAAGGGTCCTACGGATGCACATACCGTTAAAGGCTCCTGTCAGTCTCGGACTGGGACGCCGGGGGATCGGTGAATCTCCCGGTTGGCCCCGAGCTGCTGTGGACACGGAGGCAGTGCTGTCGCTCCCCGGGGCCCGGCCGCCGCATTCGGTCACTGAACACCCGGGACTTGCGTCCCGAGCGCTCAGAGACAGGGTCCGGCAGTCGGGGACTAATGTCCCCGACTCCCGGGGCTGCGCGGTGTCAGCGGAGCGCAGGGCTCCGCTGATCTCCCGGTCAGGCTGAAGGTATTAGGCCTTCAGCCTGCCAGGCGCTGGCCCCTACTCGTTACGTAGGCGCGCGGTGACGTCACATCACCGCGCCTATGCAGGACGGCAATAGAAGCCGGCGGGGACTGTCCGGGAACGGCAGGAGTGGGAGCGAGGTAAGTGGATGTTTTTTTTTTCTATTAACCACCTAATGGGGTCCCTGACTACCTACAGAGGGTCCCTGACTACATACAGGGGGGCCCTGACTAGCTACGGGGGCCCTGGTACCCCACAGGGGGGCCCCCGATACCTCAGGGGCCCTG
>JAODAL010022659.1:0-64239 GCA_025379985.1 Phyllomedusa bahiana
GTAGGAATAAAGACCCCTGTAGAAAGGTACACAGCCCCCTGTAGTTGTATAGCCCCCTGTAGGCAGGTACACAGTCCCCTGTAGATATGTAGCCCCCTGTAGGTGTATAGCTCCCTGTAGGTAGGTATACAGCTCCCTTTACAGCCCCTGTAGGTAGGTATACAGCCCCCTGTACATCACCTGTAGGTAGGTACACAGCCCCTGCAGGTATGTAGACCCCTGTAGGTGTATAGACCCCTGTAGGTAGGTATACAGCCCCCTGTACAGCCCCTGTAGGTAAGTACATAGCCCCTGTATGTATGTAGCCCCCTGCAGGTATGTAGCCCCTGTAGGTGTATAGTCCCCTGTAGGTATGTATACAGCCCCCTGTACAGCCCTTGTAGGTAGGTACACAGCCCTTGTAGGTATTACCCCCTGTAGGTGTATACCCCCTGTAGGTAGGTATACAGCCCTGTACAGCCCCTGTAGGTAAGTACATAGCCCTGTATGTATGTAGCCCCCTCCCAGTATGTAGCCCTGTAGGTGTATAGTCCCCTGTAGGTATGTATACAGCCCCCTGTACAGCCCTTGTAGGTAGGTATACAGCCCCTGTAGGTATGTAGCCCCCTGTAGGTGTATAGCCCTCTGTAGGTAGGTATACAGCCCCCTGTACAGCCCCTGTAGGTAGGTACACAGCCCGTGTAGGTAGGTAGAGCCCCCTGCAGGTATATAGCCCCTGCAGGCAGGTACACAGCCCCCTGGAGGTAGGTACACAGCCTCCTGTAGGTATATAGCCCCCTGTAAGTAGGTACAACGCCCCCTGTAGGTAGGTACACAGCCCTCTGTAGGTAGAAATAGTCCATCTGACTTAGAAAAAAAACGCTACTTATCTCTCCGTGCCACCGAGGACCTGGCTTCGGGAGCTAGTTTCCGGCATAAGCGGCATGACATAATCACGCTGCCTACGCCTGAACATTTCTCCTGGCTTCTCCTAGGCCAGAAGCCTACGAGCATGCAGCCTAGGACATACAGATGCACAGCAGCAGGGCCGGGACGACGGGTAGGCAGAGGTAGGCGATCACCTAAGGCAACTACCTCTGCCTGTCCCTAAGGGGCGCAGACATGGGCCCCAAACCTCGCCGGGCTCCAGGCCACTGCCATGGGCCTGGAACGCCGTCAGCCTCTTTAGCTGTATGTGCGTCTGCTGGACACACAAACAGCTGAGGGCCTCTGTGAAGCAGAGAGCGAGCGCTCCCTGCTCCACAGACAGTGTCGGACTGGCCCCGGGTCCGACACAGCGGGGCCGCTGGGTACTCACAGCGCTGAGGACCCGCCGCGGCCCCCTGCTGCTGAGGTGGGCAGCGTCGTGATGAAGTGATGTCATCGCGATGCTGCCTCTCCTGGGCGCACAGCCTGGGCATAGGCTGTGCGCCCGAGGAGCTGCCGGAGGAGCGTCCCCGGGGCTGGCCGGGCGTCGCCAGTGTCCCGCAGAAAAGGAGCGCGCGGGCCCGGGGGAAACAGGAAAAGGGGAGTATAAATGTTGTTATTTTTACCTGCCTCAGTGCCCCCTATATGCCTGCCTCAGTGCCCCTATATGCCTGCCAGTGTGCCCCCTATATGCCTGCCACTGTGCCCCCTATATGCCTGCCACTGTGCCCCCTATATGCCTGCCAGTGTGCCCCCTATATGCCTGCCAGTGTGCCCCCTATATGCCTGCCAGTGTGCCCCCTATATGCCTGCCTCAGTGCCCCTATAGCCTGCCTGTGTGCCCCATATTTCCTGCCTTGTGCCCCTATATGCCGCCTGTTTGCCCCCTATAATGCCTGCCTCAGTGCCCCTATATGCCCGCCTCCCGTGCCCCCTATATGCCTGCCTCAGTGCCCCTATATGCCTGCCTGTGTGCCCCTATATGCCTGCCTGTGTGCCCCCTATATGCCTGCCAGTGTGCCCCCTATATGCCTGCCTGTGTGCCCCCTATATGCCTGCCACTGTGCCCCCTATATGCCTGCCAGTGTGCCCTCTCTATGCCTGCCTGTGTGCCCCTATATACCTGCCTGTGTGCCCCCTATATGCCTGCCTCAGTGCCCCCTATATGCCTGCCTCAGTGCCCCTATATGCCTGCCTCAGTGCCCCCTATATGCCGGCCTCAGTGCCTCTATATGCCTGCCTCAGTGCCCCCTATATGGCTGCCTCAGTGCCCCTATATGTCTGCCTCAGTGCCCCTATATGCCTGCCTCAGTGCCCCCTATATGCCTGCCTCAGTGCCCCTATATGCCTGCCTCAGTGCCCCTATATACCTGCCTGAATGCCCCTATATACCTGCCTGTTTGCCCCTATATCTATATACCTGCCTGAGTGACCCTATATTTATATATCTGCTTGTCTAAGGGTACAATATCTATATACCTGCCTGATTTGAGGAGACATATATATCTACAGTATATACCTGCCTAACTGATGGGCACCTATATATACCTGCCTAATTGAGGGGACATATATACCTGTCTAACTGCAGGGACCTATATAGCTTCCTATCTGAGGGGACGCATATACCTGTCTAACTGGGGGGACTTATATACCTATAAATAAGGAGTTACTGGAAATGTGAGGATTCTAAGATATTTGTGTCCAAATCCTCAGGGACGAGTATTGTCCGGGAGAACTCATGACTTTTGGATATGGGATGAACTCCCGCTCTAACTAATACCCCATTCAAACACAAGAATAAATGCAAAAAACCCAATTCATTTTTGGTGTCAAATGGCCACAGCTTTATTTTAAAACCATTTAAGTTCAACAAACATGGAAGGAGTCAGGTGGAGTGCTCGGCAATTGTGTGATATTCCCAGCTGTCTGACATGCAGCACCCGGCCAGACAGCAATAAAGGGCCGGCACGCTCTGGCTGCCATTATAAGAGCCAGTACACTTTAGGGGCACCAATGACCTACTGAAGTTTCCCCACTCCTGATTAACTACGTGCCCGCCCCTGGATGCCATTACCATTATACCATCCTTAAGGCTGGCCACTTCCAAAGCTCAGCCTCTTCCCACCCTGAGGTTTAACATCCTCTATTAGTTAACATGAGTCCACCATAACTTGACCTGCAACTTCCACCTGACTCTTGCACCGCCACAGGAGGAGGCCTTTGACACCTTAATGGGCTCGACCCCACCAAAACTGCCCTAATTTCCAAACTCAACAAAATGGACCACTAGCAATTTGCTTATGCCCTGGAAAGTACATACAAAAGTCACCATCAATGCCTAACCGAACAAATCCTATGAACCAGTGAAGGGTAAAAAAAGATGTATAACCCCACTAACTAATCAGGGCTGCTGATCCAATAGTTCAAGATTGGAATAGCTCAAGTGTGTCAACTGTGGCTTTAACCCAATAAGAGGAGCCGTAACAGGACCTCACCAAGAGCGAATCATAACTTGGGGCGCATGTATGAGAATTCACAAAACACTCATCTCATCAATGACTGATCATCAAGCTAATCAATAAATATTTCGCCTTACTAAGTTAAAAAAACTTCTAAAACTATCCTGACTCAGTCAGTATTTGTTACACATGGTTTATCATACAATGCCCCAGGATCTTTCCAACGCAATAGAAAAGGGGGGGGTGATTTCTGACTCAAGAAAAACTTATGTCAGGGACGGTCAGGGATGCACAAAAAGACACGGACAAGTGGGCCCTGACCACTGGTCCAGCGCCTCTGTCCCTGCCTTTTGGGGGAACCCGCCTCCTTAATAGGCCGGCCCAAACCAGAAGACTGATGGCTGCACTGTATAGGTGCGACACCAGACAGGACAAAAATGACAAAGAACAATAACGTACCGTCGGGCGGTCCAGGGTCGGCAACAAATACGGGCAGCAAAGGTACAAAATTCGATGAGACAAGGGAAAATATCCGGGGGCGCGTCAAAGTCAGTAACGATACGGGCAGCGCGGTACAGATTCGTGAGACAGATGAAGAACCGGGGGTGGAAAGCAAAAGGTAAGGAGATCAAAGATGACACAGAAAGAGAACAGGCGGAACTTATAAGGCAATGAACAAAATAGCATGGCAAGGCAGGAAGGAAGCTGAGAACTTATATAGGAACAGATGAAAAGTTTAGAAACTGAGGCAATAGGCAGAAGAAAAAAAAGACCAGATTGGAAAGAGGGCTGTCACTCAAGAAGGAGCACAATTAACCCAGAGTGTGCTGGAAGATTCCTGGGATACTGGGCGTGTTGGCAAGAAATCAATTAGCAACCAGCACAGAGTAAACCAGTCACACTAGAAGAAGTAACGCGGTATTAGGTAAAAACCACGGTTTACAGTCGTATGGCCGTGGCCGGGAACCAGAGCCAAAAGCCGGGGGTGTTTTCAGGCACAATCATGGACAGTTACCCCCCCTTATGAGGGGGCCAACGGACCGCTCAGCAGCGCCTCTAGTTTTAGCTGAGTGGGTCTATGGTGAATTTTTTCCCCTACAGCTTTGAGAGCATATATTTCACTGGTGTGGGGACTCGAAGGCGGAGATATTTGGGTCTGGGGCGGCGTTTACCATAGAATTTTTTAATTCTATTTGGGCCCTTTTTTAAGGTTTTATGACTCTTAAACCAGGTCTGTGCACAGTCGATTAACGGCGGTTTTTATGACAGTTTTGCTACCTGTAATGGCGGAGTACATGAGATCAGAGCCCTACCTCCAGCAAAAGGGAGGACAGCTCAAGACGGACGAAGAACTCAGTGAATTGGTAATCGAGGACACTACTCCCGGAGAAAAAAAATATGTCAGGTTTCTTATTATTCAAATGCAATTAGATTCTCGCTCTGGGGCAGATATGTTCAGCTTTGCCCCGGAGTGAGGTCTTTGGTTGCAAATCATCAGGCTGTGCGGAGGGCAAAATTATCAGTAACATTCCTTATCTTAGGTGTCAGATTTACATTTGAAATTTCATGTGTATTAAAGTTTACAGCAACACACAATGGGATCGACAACCTTCAAATGAGCAACTACATGAGTCACCCCATTTGATCAACCTTGGTGGTCCTTCCAGTCAAACACAGGATTATGAAGGCGGGAGCCAGGACAGACCAAGAATAATATCCGCCAGCGAGTTTCTCCATGGACAAAAACGAAAGTTTTTCCGTATGTGGAACTCCCAACATCCAAAGTGATCTCAGCAGTACGAAGTTTTGATTCTTCCCTCCGATTTAGGGAGGTTGGATTACACCTGAAACAAAAATAAGGGAGAACTCAATGGAACTAGTTCCAAACCCAAAGGCCTGGACAAAACCATACTGATGAAACTAGCAGCTTGCGGCCCGAGTCAAATCATTTAACAAAACCTTGACAAAGAAAATTCTTAAAATTAAGACCAAGGTTACAGGACAAAAAAAAACTTATTACCAGAGTTAGGAATGGGTTACCTGTATACCGGATGTTACCTTCCTTGAAATTACTCCAGAACGTTCGGCTTTTCCTGGGAGGTGACTTTGTCTAGTCGGTCCAGTCTCTCAGAAAATGGTTCAGGGTTTTCGCAATTCAGAAAAAAAGCATTCTCCCAGCGATGCCTACTCCTCCAGAGGTGCCAGGCATGATGATGTCTGTCAAAAATTCTAATGTGGTGCATTCTTAAGGTGCTCAGGTTGATGAGGACCTAGATGAGGCGAGAATTTTCACCGAGGAAGGTAGGTGGAGGGTTTTTACAGAAAATTCTGACTTGCAATGAAAAGTCGGGACCCCCCACCTTGTATTTTACATGCGTCTCTTCCCTCAGTCCTCTGTCAATGGTCCACAGCTAGGATCCATGAATTCATTTTTAATCGATAGCTATGTCTTCGGGGTTTGGATGGATGACCATGGGCATCCTTTACCGCATACAGTCAAAGAGCCCTTGTAACGATGGACAGGGTTTTAAGGGGTTGGTCAGACCACCCAGTCCATTATACACATTGGCCGGAAACTAAGAACAATAGTCCTTCAGCCTGACGGCGGCCCCTGCTGAATATATAGCAGGTGAGTTTCTGCCCATTGCCACACGATTGGATTTGTCATAGTCATGGCCTAAAGACTGAAAAATTCTTCAATTGAACTCCACTCGGGGATTCTGGGGGCATAGCTAGGGCCCCAATCCTGTGGTGGGCCTGGAGGAGAGACACCACAACGCTACTTTTTCTGCCTCAGTGGGAATGTAGTTAAAGTGAAAAAAACAGGTGACAGGATCCCTGACAAGTTCGGAATCTGTTGGGGTTTCATCAAAAGCGATCCGTAGAAGACATCTTAGACTTGTAGACGGACGCTGGGGATATCACAAAACGCAGGGGCAGATACGGACACAGACCGGAGCGGCAAGGTCAGATACTGAGGTTGTATGGCGTCAAAACGCTGCAGATTTGATTTATAAGTCCCGCCATGCCCAGGAATTGGGTTGTCAACTCCTCTAGGCGGCAGTGGACGACAGTCGGTACTCAGTTGAACCGACCGGGAGGGTTGACTGCAGTATGGGCTGCTATTTATGTCAGGGACGGTCAGGGATGACACAAAGACACGGACAACGTGAGGCCCTGACACTGGTCCCAGCCTCTGTCCCTGCCTTTTGGCGAAAACCGACTCCTTAATAGGCCGGCCCCAACCAGAAGACTGAATGGCTGTGCACTGGTATAGTGAGACACAGACAGGACAAAAAGACAAAGAACAATAAACGTAGTCGGGCGGTACAGGGTCGGCAACAAATACGGCAGCAAGGGGTACAAAAATCGTTTTGAGACAAAGGGAATATCCGGGCGGCGGTCCAAAGTCAGTAACGATAGGGCAGAGCGGGTTCAGAATCGTGAGACAAGAGAATAAACCGGGGGTTGAAAGCAAAAGGTCAGGAGATCACTGTAGACACAGAAAAGAGAAAAGGCGAACTATTAAGGCAAGCTGAACCAAAATGAGGCAAGGCAGGAAGGAAGCTTAGAACTTATATAGGAACAGATGAAAGTTTAGAACTGAGGCATAGGCAGTTGAAACAAAAGACCAGATGGGAAGAAGGCTGTCCTCAAGAAGTGAGCACAATTAACCCAGAGTGTGCTGGAAGAGTCCTGGCTACGGCGTTGGCCTGAAATCAATTAGCAACCCAGCACAGAGTCAAACCAGTTTCACACTAGAGAAGTAACGCGGGTATTAGGTCAAAAAACGGACGGTTTACGTCGTACTGGCCGTGGCCGGGAACCAGAGCCAAAAGCCGGGGGTGTTTCAGGCACAATCATGACACATACATTCCCAGCTAAGCCCAAGCACCAATATGCGCCCCTAGCAGCCATACTATGCATCTTAAACCATGAAACAAGTACCCCAAGAAGCAATTATTTCAGACCTTAAGCAAAGACTGTAAACTAGACAACTGTGTAATATAACCGTTAGCAACCCACTATTAAACAGCCATGGAAAATAGGCCCTACAAAAACTAACCCAGTCTGCCATTTATAAAAGAACCAAATAGAAAGTTTCCACAACATGTCCCAACTTTCCCCAAGGGCCCTTGTCCATTCGCTTTAGTTAACTTCATAACCTTCACCCTGCCCGCGATTGAACTCAAGGCCTCCAATTCCTCTCCTCCCCCCCGCCTTTATCCCCAGCCCAAAAGGCCCCCCATTGAGAGGGCCCCACACGTTGTTCTGGAGAAACCCCCCAAAAAAAACAGCGCGTCCCACTGTGGGAAACATTGCTCGCTGTTACTCTTGACGTCCATAATCGCTGAATGACAGGGCCAGTCCCGGGCCCCATTCGTGCCGGGAAAATTGATTGCATTGCTACGCAGGCCTGCACCATCTTGATCCCCCTTTTTCTATTGTTACAGAGCTGTATACCATAAAAACCCATATGAGACGATACCCTTTGCCCTAGTAAAAACCAGAGAGCAGCAAGCATACACCACAAAATAGACAACCCTTCATCAAAATTACATTCCCAAAAATGGGTCCTTGAAGCTTCTCACACTTATCATTTTTCCCCAAAGCGCCAAATAATTTACAGATGTAATATTTTTTTTATTTTTTTTAATACAAGTATAGACTTTTCGAGGTATATAAGGGGCGATTTTTGATAAACAAAAGTTTTTACGGGAAAAACAAGGGGGGGTGGAGAGAATAACTGCGAAGTTCATTTCTCCCCATCACGGGACCACCCCCAAAGATCACAACTACCCATCAGAAGCCATATCTAAATGATCATTTCCCCGGCAAAATGGAGCAACCTCAAGGAACCCCATAATTCACATACATATTTTTACAAACCCCAAATTTTAAAAGCTATGAAGATTTAAAACCACAACTTAGCAAAAACTATATAAAACTGGCCAACCAAATAAAAATTATAACGGGAAAATTTAAAATAAGACCCATGTAAACCTCCTTTTTTTTGTCACCCTAAAAGGAAAGGCCTTGAAGTAAAAAATCTGGCGCATACACAGTACCTAACCAGTTCCCCCCCACTGGCTCCGAGGCACCATTCCCCAATCATGGCATAAACGACCTGGCGCCCCAAAACCCCAAAGGGGGGAAAAAAACCATTACCCCCACCTACTCCACTGCTGGGGAGGCCCGAAAAACCACCATGCGGCTCAACCATTTTTTTCTGCTCCCCAAAAAGGAAATCCCCTGGAAGAGCCCCCTCCCCAAATCGCGTCAAACTAAAACCAAATCGGGGTGCAAAGGGAGACCGGCGACCAAATCCCCAAGGGAAAAAAAAACCTTTAAAACCCCCACCCGAACCCCACGGGCCGGGCCCAAAAAACCCCTTGCTGGCTAAACCATTTTTGCTCTCCGGGGGTAACACCCTGGAAGAGCCCACCTTCGCCAATCTCTTCCAAAAAAATTTAATCCCTGGGGGAACATACCATAGACCCCTCACCCCAATTTAATTTATTTGTATATAATATATAATATATTTTTTTTTATTTTTTTTTTTTTTTTTTAAAGGAACTGAAAACCTTTTTCCCAGCTCTTGTAGCCTCACCACGTCCCAGACCAAAACCCGAATGTGGGGGCCCATCCCCAGAGAAACCCCAAATTTAAGACCCACCCCAAGGACCCCTAAGAACCTTAGTACAAAAGGATTAGTAATCCAAAACTAAAGGGGAAGGGGTCTTTAAGCTAAAAGATCAGGCGATTTATATCAATGCTCTGAACACCTTACCCCTAGCCGATTCCCCACTGGCTCAGAGGCCCCAAAAACCACCATTGTGGCAATGTTAACCCCCGTTCGCCGGGACACCCCCCAGCACGAGCCTCCCCTAATCCCAAAAACCACCCCAAAAACTACTGGGAGGAGAGGAAACCCCCTAAATAAACCCCCAAAAACCCTGAATTAAAACATTCCAAAAAATCAACTCAAAGATCCCCCGCCAAAATGCCTGAACACATTTAGTTGGGGGGGGGGGGGGGGGGGGGGGGGGCCCCCCAAAAAGCCCCCAAAACCACTAGCCGCTTCACCACTGGCTCAGGGAACCATAAGCCACAATTGCCAGTATGCGGGGCCCTCCCCTTTTCTCTTCCCGGTGCTCGTCTGCTGTAACTTCGGGGGCTCTCTTGTGCTGCGGGCCGCCCCGTGCCCCCCTAAAGGGGCGTCCGCCCACATTGGGGCCTTGCCGTACCAAGCCCCACGGACTCCACCATGCGCCTCTGCTGTCTGGCCGGCCCGACGGCAAATTTAACCATAGGCTCCCCGGGGACTGCACCCCATGACCCCAAAAACCAAGCGCCAGACCAAACAATGGGAACCATCACCGTGAGAAACCCCAAAATATTAAAAAACCAACTTCAAGGCCCCCCATCCACCATCTTCAGCAGGGTTAATATACAAGCACAAAAGAGACTATAGAGTGCATGCATCATGAAATATGTATCCCCAGAGGGAAAAGCAAATCAGGGACGATCAGACCCTTAAGTAAGGGGAGCTGATACCATTAAGTACAGGGGCACAAACACCCTGAGGGAAAACTTATAACGATAAATAAACCATAATACGAAGCAGGGGAAATAAAGCCCCTTTCATAACAGCAGGGTCATATTCATCCCATTTGTGATTCATCTGCTGGATATCACCCCCAAATACTAAGGCAGGGGGAAAAATGCCCTGTTTTAATACAGGGTCAGTATACCTTCCTGTGATATCACCCACCACAATACTAAGCAGGGAAAAAATGCCCTGTCATAACACAGGGTCAGGATCCATTCTTTTATTCACCCACCACAATACTAAGCGGGGGAAAAATGCCCTTACTCAGGGTCACATACATTCCTGTGAAGCCACTCAGTATACAGCACTGTGAGGGTGATCAATTAAAAGATCTCCCCCTCCATCTCAGGGGAAAAACAAGGCCCCGCACCCACAATAGTTACATCCAGCACAGGTCAGATCCAGCGCTGACAGGATTTTCCTGTACAGTCACTGCAGCCTCCCACTAAAAAAACCTCCTTTTCCCCCAGGCTTCCCCTTTTCTCACCAGCTTTTACACACAGTGATCTCCCAGCTCCACCAAGAGACTCAGAAGCATGATGCACAATACATGCTTACAGAAGCAGGGCCCCGCCCAGCCTGCAGTGTGAGGGGCAATACATCCCTCATGTCTACATTAATTCCTTTGTCATAATACCATATTGCATGTTACCTATACTGCTAATCTTTGAGGTAGTGAACCCCCCTCCTTTATGAGGGGTCACTGTGCATTGGCTTCCCTAGGGGCAACACAGCTTTCCTTGCTTCTTATCAGAAAAAGAAAGGCGGGAAGAAGACCAAATATATCATAGCTAAACCCCCCCACCTCACTAAACCTTCCCATCCGCCACTCCTCCCCTCATTCACAACCCCCCATGCCATAACTATAAATACACAGGGAGGGGCTTAAACACAATGCCGGATTACAAGCTGCCCTCTCAAAACCCATCCCCCCGCTCAAAGCTACTTACATTAAAATATATATGCAAAACCCGCCCCCCTAATCCACAGCCCTCCCAACTAACGGGGGCCTAATTTTCCCCACCAAATCATGGTCCCCCCGCTTAGGGCTTTTGGGGGGTTCGTATGACGGGGTTTAACCGGGAAAGAAAAGGAAAAAAAACGAACCCCCGATCAAAGCGTCCCTGTGAGTCCAAATGAAAATCAGTGTAAAAAACATAAGTCTGCAAGCTCACAACAACAATATTACCACTATGTGCACTTATGGCGGTGGGGATATGTAAATCAGGGGCCTGTGTACAGCTATGGCCATGTGGGGTCGCTTTTCGGGCAGGGGGGCTGGGAGATTTTTAATCCTTAAGTATAAAGTTTTGGGCTTGTTTTTAGGGGGGGTTTTTTTGAACAAACATTTGCGGTAATTTGCTTTCCATGTTGGTGGATATTAAGTGACGTATTTGGGGGGATTACACTTCATACGGGAAACATGCCAACTCTCCCCCTTTTGGGGGGGGGGCCCTCAAAAGGGGGGTTTCCCCCCCGCCCTCCCCAGAGTTGGCTTTCCCCCCCGCCGCCAGCAGGCAGCGGGGGACCAAAGGCGCAAATAGCGTGGGGCACCCTGGCGCCCCGGGGCCCCTCCACGGGGGGGTGAATGGGCCCCGCGGCCGCCACGCCCCCGGCGGGTTTTTACTGACTTGTGCGGCCGCAACCGCAAGTCACAGTACAGGGAGGGGCAGGGGGGACGTTCCCCCCTCCCTCCCCCCTGTTTGTATGACCCCGGGTGCGCTGTAAACAGACAGCGTCCAGGGGGTGTGCGCCGGCTGCACTCCCCCCCCCGCACCGAGTCAGTCGGGGGAGATGTCCGGGGCGGCCGTGCTGCAGGACCTGGGGAGGGGAAGTGGGTTTTATTTTTATTTTTATTTGCATAGGGGGGGTCTACCCGGCTAAATGGGGGGTCTACCTGCAAAGAGGGGGCACTACCTGGCTCAATGGGGGGGGGCACTACTGAAAAAGAGGGGGCACACCTGCTACAATGGGGGGGGGCACTACCTGGCAACAAGGGGGCACACCCCGGCTACAATGGGGGACTACCCGGTCAGAGGGGGGTCTACCCGTCAACAAGGGGGCACACCCGGCTACAAGGGGGCACTACCTGGCTACAATGGGGGGGGGAACTACCTGGGAATAGAGGGGGCACTACCTGGCCGGGGGGGCACACCTGGCTAAAATAGGGGGGGCACTACCTGGCTACAATAGGGGGGCCTACCTGGCTACAATGGGGGGGAAAACCGGGTAACAATGGGGGAAAAACTACCTGGCTAAAATGGGGGGACTACCTGGCAACAATGGGGGGATCTACCTGGCAACAAAGGGGGCATCACCGGGAACAAAGGGGGCATCTACCTGGCAACAATGGCGGCATCTACCGGGTAACAAAGGGGCATCTACCGGCTAACAGAGGGGGCACTACCTGCTACAAATTTGGCCTAAACCTGGCTACAAGGGGGGTCACCCGGCTACGAGGGGCTATACCTGGGTACAGAGGGGGTCTACCCCTAAGAGGGGCCTCTACCTGGGGACAAGGGCATCTACCTGGCTACAAGGGGGGATCTACCTGACTACAAGGGGGCATTACTTGGCTACAAGGGGGCATCTACCTGCCTGTAAGGGGCACTACCTGGTCATGGGGGCTACTACCTGGCTAAAAGGGGCATTTTACCTGGCTTTCTTCCAAAGCCGTTATGCAGTTAGGTGGAGTGGGTGTGGCTTTTTGAAGGGGCGTGGCACACCGTCAAGATGGGCGTGTCCATGCAAATTTTTGCGCCACCCTCACAATCTCCTGCTTTTTCAATTTCAAAAGTTGGCAACTATGTCATATGTAGGTGAGCGATTTTGAAAACGCAAATTTGTCATTGGTGATTTTCATTGTACAGAGACTGCTGAAGAGATGGACGGGTTCTATGTGGAATGTGCAGAAAATTAGTGACAGGAACAGAAAAATTCCGTGTGAACCCAGCCCTACTGAGCAAAAAGTAACACAGAGGGCCCGGGCCCCGGATGTTTTAGGATCCTAGCAACGCCCCTGGGCGCAGGTATGACTGGTAAGAAGTTACTAAGTGGGAAGAGTAACTGGTGCAGGGGGAGAGAGTAACTGGTGCAGGGGGGAGAGAGTAACTGGTGCAGGGGGAAGAGAGTAACTGGTGCAGGGGGAGAGAGTAACTGGTGCAGGGGGGGAGAGAGTAACTGGTGCAGGGGGGAGAGAGTAACTTGTGCAGGGGACAGAGTGGTGCAGGGGACAGAGTAACTGGTGCAGGGGGGGGGCGAGAGGGCCTGGCGCAGGGGCGAGAGGAATTAGGGGGGGGTGCAATTTTTTGGGGAGCGAGGGGGGGGGCCATTCCCTGTACTTGCCTAGGGCACCAAGATGCCTTGTCCCGGCCCTGCACAGCAGGCGTTGTCTCCTTCTTGCGCCAGTTAAAGACGCAGCAGGTCCGGGCCTGCACACAGACGGGCCACCTGGACCTGCCGCAGGGGCGACTTATGTCATTAGGCAGGGAAGGAGGCTGCCGGGAGTGGCCCTTATGCTCTTGCCCCCTCTGGCAGTCACCTACCCTGCCCAATGGAAAAGACGGTCCCCTCTGCCTCCCTTCCTTATCAATCGATCTTCCCTATTTCCATCCACTTCCATCCTCTTTTTCATTCTCAATGCATGGCCGGCTGACCCCCCTGCCACTAATCTGCAGTAGGGACCACCAGCTCCTGCATCTCCTCTCTCTGCACCATCCCTTAAAAAGATTGTGCCAGGACAGACATTTATCATCTATCCACAGGATCACTGGGACCCCAAGCGATCCCTAAAATGGGAGTTCTGAGTCTTTGAAAGGAACCTGTGCGCTGCTGCTCCATTAAAAGTCTATGGGACCGATGGAGAGGTGAGTACAGCGCACGGCTATCTTCATCAGTCCCATAGACTTTGAATGGAGCTGCTGTGCACATGTTCGGCCACTGCTGCATTCAAAGACTGAAGTATGGGGAACTCGGGAGCACCGCTTTAGTGATCGTGGGGATCCCAGCAGCCGGAGCCCCAGTGACTGCTGATAGATGATAATTGGCTGTTATGGCACAACCTCTATAACTTTCATCTATGTTATTCATATACATATGTACACTCACCGGCCACTTTATTAGGTACACCATGCTAGTAACGGGTTGGACCCCCTTTTGCCTTCAGAACTGCCTCAATTCTTCGTGCATAGATTCCACAAGGTGTTGCAACGATGCTCAATTGGTACCAAGGGCCCAAAGAGTGCCAAAAAAAATTTTCCCCACACCATGACACCCCCACCACCACCTGAACCGTTGATACAAGGCAGTTTGGGATCCATGCTTTCATGTTGTTGACGCCAAATTTCTGACCCTACCATCCGAATGTCGCAGCAGAAATCGAGACCCCATCAGACCAGCAACGTTTTTTCCAATCTTCTACTTCCAATTTGATGAGCTTGGGCAAATTGGAGCCTCAGTTTCCTGTTCTTAGCTGAAAGGAGTGGCACCCGGTGTGGTCTTCTGCTGCTGTAGCCACCCGGCCTCAAAGTTCGCCGTACTGTGCGTTCAGAGATGCTTTTTCTGCCTCCCTTTGGGTTGTAACGGGTGGCTATTTGAGTCACTGTTGCCTTTCTATCAGCTCGAACCACCCTGCCCATTCTCCTTTGACCACTGCACAACAAGGCATTTCCGCCCACAGGACTGCCGCTCACTGGAGTTTTTTTCTTTTTCGACCTTTCTCTGTAAACCCTAAAGATGGTTGTGCATAAAATCCCAGGAGATCAGCATTTCTGAAATACTCAGACCAGCCCTTCTGGAACCAACAACCATGCCACGTTCAAAGGCACCAAATCACCTTTCTTCCCCATACTGATGCTCGTTTTTAACTGCAGGGGATTGTCTTTTACCATGTCTACATGCCTAAATCACTGAGTTGCCGCCATGTGATTGCTGATTAGAAATTAAGTGTTAACGAGCAGTTGGACAGGTGTACCTAATAAAGTGGCCGGTGAGTGTATATATACCTTATTGTTAGGACTATAGATGCAAATTTTTATTTTTATTTTTGGGTGTTTGGAACTTTTTGATGTTTTTGATATTTTAAAAAGTTTTTATTTTTTTCAGTCCACTTAGGGTACTTGACCACTAGATGGCATGATTACTTGTACACTATTCTGTAATGGCAATAAATTGCAGAACAGTGTATAATAATGGCTCTCTGATTACAGCCTGCCTCAGGGTGTAGCAGGAGTAGTAAAATGGCAGCCATATAGGCCTTCATTAGGCCCCAGCTGCAATAACAACCAGTCAGTGCCTTGTGATCTCATCGCAGGGGGGCAAAAAGGGCAACGGAATAGTGGATAGGGGTTTAGCAACTCCTAAGGTGTCATGGTCACAATTACCGCAGCATATAAGGGGTGAACTCTGAATCTGGCTGCTAGCAGCAGGTCCTGTCTGCAACTAACAGCCATTACCTGCCGTACATGCGACAAACTCAGTGAACTAGCCCCGTCCAACTTTATGGCATCGGGACGTAATGTACGTAAATTTGTCATAAGGGATTAAAGGTCTTCAACCAAAGCTGCACTAAAGTTTTAGCCACTTTCTTAGGTAAAAAGGTGCATCTTAGAATATCAAGAGTTTTTGTAAATACATATGTATTAAAAGTAATAAAGTACCACTGCAAAAAAAAAAAAAAAGGTTTTTAAATAACAGGGAAGGGAATCAGGTTCTCCTGCATTTTTGCAAATGGAACAGACAACGGTAGAAATAAAGGGCAATTAGAAAGACAACCCCAAAAAAAGGTGCTTTCTGCAGGGGGTGCCGGGACCATTCTCTGTTCTCATTTTTTTTGGGCTGTTTTTTGGCCCCTTTTGCTTTTTTGTCTTTACTCTACCCCTAGGAGCAGGAGGGGTGTCTACAACCCCAGAGGTTGCCAGGTGTGCGCTCACAGATGAACATCAATCAGCTGTGGCCGAATTAGCCTTTCTATACAACAGTGCCAGGCAGGAGCAAACAGGAACGGGCCCAGTACACCAGGAGTGTGGAGGGGCCCAAAACAACCCGCACAGGCCCACACCTCCCCCTTTTGTGCAAGGGGGACAGGAGGACAAAATAAAAACCCCCCAGACCCCACTAAATCCATGTGTCTTTTTCAATCTGTCAAAACGACTCCTGTTTGGTGGTAGAGGGCAGACTTTCCACGAGTCGGTTTTGGCTTAAGCCCAACACTGTCAGGTATTGGCATTTGCCGAGATCCCAAAATGGTAGTTCACTGGACCCGGGTGCTATTCCAGATGAGGAGGTACAAGGGGACAAAAGAGCGGGGGCCCCGGGAAGCAGGTTTGGTGAATAAATTGTTGTTATTTTTGCCTGCCTGAGCCCCCAATCCTGCCCGCCCCCCATACGCCTGCCCGGGCCCCCCTACGCCCGCCTGGCCCCTATACGCCGCCTTGGGGGCCCCATACGCCGCCTGTGGATAAGCTGCCCTTTGGCCCCCTATATCCTCCTATCCCTATTTTATAACCTGCCGAGAGTACCTAGTCCATTACCTCCTGAATGACCCTATATCTATATACCGCCTGAAGTGACCCTAAAATCATATACCTGCCTGGTCCCCCATATTTATTCCTACCTTCTAAGGGACAATATACATATACCCGCCGACTGAAGGGGGATATCTATATACCCGTCTAACTAGGGACTTATTACCATAAAAAAAAGGGGTTGCTGGAAAGTGAATTTAAATATTTGTGTCCAAATCTCGGGGGGAAATATTGGCCGGGAGCAATCAGCGGAAAGGTGAAACCCAGGAGAAGAAAAGAGAAAGTGAACGACGCTGATCAGAAAAGACGTCTCCTGTGAGTCACTAAATGTAACTGCAGTGTAATCACTTATATGTCTGCAGAGCCTACATACAACTAGTATCTACCACTATATGGTCACTGTATGGCGGTGGTATATGTAATCAGAGCCTGTGTACAGCTGATAGTCACATGTGGGGGTCGCGTTTGGTCAGGGTCTGGCAGGATTATTTGATCCTTAAGTAATAATAGTTTAGGGTCTTGGTTTTGTAGGAGTTTTTTTTAGTAAAAAGTCATTCGTCTGGTAGATTTGCTCCATGTATTGGGGGATTATTTAGTGACTGTTATTTAGGGGTATTACACTGTCATACGGAGGGGAGCGATTTTGAAAACGCAAATTTGTCATTGTGCAGTGACTGCTGAGGAGATGGACGGGATCGATGTGGAATATGCAGAAAGTTAGTGACAGGACCTGGCGCAGGGGTGAGAGGAATTAGTGTGGGGGGGGGGGCATTTTTTGGGGAGTGTATGGGGGGGGCACCATTGGCTGTACTTGCCTAGGGCACCAAAATGCCTTGTCCCGGCCCTGACCGGTTTGGCCGACGGTCAGTAATGGTGAGGGGAGGCATTTCTTTAGAGGGCCGCACAGCTCTCCATGTGCTGCCAGAGGTCCCCTGACTACCATTAGGTACCGGGATGAGATCCTCAGACCCATTGTGAGACCATATGCAAGTGCAGTAGGTCCTGGGTTCCTTCTGATACATGACGGTGCTAGGCCTCATGTGGCTGAAGTGTGTCAGTAGTTCCTGCATGATGAAGGCTGGCCTATCCGTTCCCCAGACCTGAATCCAGTCGAACACATCTGGGACATCCTGTCTCCTTCCATCCACGTTGCACGACAGACTGTCCAGGAGTAGACTGATCTTGGTCTGGGAGGAGAACGCTCAGGAGAACATCCAACGCCTCATCAGGAGCATGCCTAGGGAGGTCATACAGGCACGTGGAGGCCACACACACTACTGAGCCTGACTTCCTTGTCTTGAGGCATTTCCACAGATGTTGGATCACCCTGAAACCTTATTTTCCTCTTTGACCTTGATCATCCCAAATCCAGACTCCATGGGAGATTCATTGTGATTCTCATTGATCATTTCATTCATTGAAATCTAGGATGTAGGAATTTAGGGCGACATGTATGATCGGGCTTTTCGCCGTTTCTAACTGCGCCTCCCAGCCCGAATCCCGCTGTCGGACGCGGGGATGTGGTGTTTGGCGCAGCGTTCGCCACTTTCAGCTGCGCCCCGCATGAAGGGGCGGGCAGTGGGCGCGGTGTGGGTGCGGGGTAGGCGTTCCGGGGCGGGACGCGGCGCGCTCGTATACTCCGAGGCATGTACGATGGCGAGTCGGCAAAGCGAGGCGCAGTGCAGCGCTCGGCAGCTCCGACAGGCAGACCTGGGTTTTTTTGGTCTAAATGCTCCGGCAGAGGCGAAGTGAAGCAGGATCGGAACATGCGAGGAAACATAGAAGATCGCGACAGAAATCTCGGCGCTCCGCTCCGTGCAGCAGGAGTATGATTCCGAAAAAAATCGCCTTTATAAAGGCGGAAAACAGTGTCAGAAAAAGAGCTGAACGTAAAAAATAAACATAATAAAAAAAAAACACTTTCCAAAACTCTAGAACGGCGCAATATCAAGAATTATGATATTGGAAATTGCCGGGAAATACAGTAATTCAAATTCTGAAACCTATTCTCATTGGTCGGCATAAACCAGCCAATCAGAATAGGAGCGACAGTGAACCATTAAAACCTATGGGGAAGTTTAGACCAATCAGAATCCACGGCGGGATAGTTCAAAATACAGTAAAAATGCAGAAAAGAGCGGATTGCTGAGCTACCGGGGACTTGGCTAGCTCAGCCAATCAGAATATGATTGACAAAGACCCATTCTAGTCTATGGAGAAGTTTAGACCAATCAGAATCCACGGCGGGATAATTCAAAATACAGTAAAAAGACAGAAAAGAGCTGATTGGCTGAGCTAGCGGGTGCTTGGCTATCCCAGCCAATCAGAGCGCGAGCTACTTCTCCCATTATAGTCTATGGAGAGATGGGCGCACTGAAATCTCGGCACTCAGCGCCGTGCGGCATGAAGCTTTAATAATTAAAAGATTTTTATTAAATGTAAAACATTATCAGATAAAGAGCCGAACCCTTCTTTACAAATAAAGCAGTTAAAAACCCGAACAACGTGTTTGTCACCGAGACCGGCGCTACATAGGGAATTGCAATAGAGAGAATCGCCGGGAAATACAGTAATTCAAACTGTTTAAGCTCTTCTCATTGGTCGGCATAAACCAGCCAATCAGAATAGGAGCGACAATGTCCCATTATATCCTATGGAGAAAAATTGACCAATCATATTCAAAGGCGGGACAGTTCAAAATACAGTAAAAATGCAGAAACGAGCTGATTGGTGATTGAAGGGCGGGGCTTCGTCCAGCTTAGCCAATCAGAGCTGATGCTGACGCTACCTTTCTTATAGATTCTACTGGTGAAAAAGGAAATTCTAGCGCTCTCTTGATTGGCTAAGATTAAAAGACGTCTGCGCCGTTATTCGACCACTTGCGGGCAGAGCGAGCACCTCATATGGGTTTCTCTTCTAAATGCAATCTGAAATAGAAACTGAACAAGGCCATAAAAATCAAATTTATAACGACAACAGAAGTTGTCCCGATTGTGGGAATAATAAAGAATGAATAATAATTTATGTCGGGGTAACAAAAAATAAAAATTAAATAATATAAAATCGATGTTGTTATTCTTTATCTTTATCGTTGCAAGTGCCCATAACTAATTGAGTAACCGTTGGCTCAAACGAAAAAAAACAGGAATAAACAGATTTTATTGAATTAAATATTTTTTTTTCAGAGTACCAAAGCCATCTATTAATTGAATTCTTTTCTTTGCCAAATTTAAAAAATTTTATTAACATTTATCTATCTTAACATACAAATAATCCAAGGTACCTCTAAAGCGTTATGATATAGCTGCATAAGGAACAAAAACAGCCAGCTTGTACCAGTGGTTTCCACAATATAACTAAGAATGACCTTCGCAGTTCAGAGAATAATGATCATTTAGAACAGCATACAGTCATGTCACAAATCGCAAGCGTGGCTAGGAATCTTCCCTCAAATCGGATCCACTCTTGCTCATGATCTAGATAAATGACTACTCGCATCTCCTACCAAAAAAAAGATGGAGAATAATAATAAGACAAGAACAGATAACATAAAAGCGGATACAATTTTGTGCGAAAGGAGAAAGTTGCTGGCTCGGTCACGCGAACCTGAAGAAGGAGGTAGACATCTGTGGATGTAGACACAAAGAATGGAGACTCAAGGCGGGTCAGACGAGCACCCCCTCCAATTATATGCAACTGCCAGGTCACAAGGCTTCACCTCTTGAACTGCACTCACAGCCAAGCCCTAAACCCATGGGAAGCCTATACAATACCAAGGGTTCCACGTCCTCAAAAACTTCCCTGTTTCCACAGGATATATGTGCTGATCAATTCTCATACGTAGTGGAGGCCTACCTCCTCCATCCACTCCAACACTGAGGGGGGAACGTTTGCTCCACTTACGCTAGGGATTATCGTATATGGAGCTGCCTGGAGGAAAATGTCTTTTTTTTGGTCAATATTATTGGTTATATTGTCGCCAACAGAGAGTACTTAGCTATAATAGAGTACACAACACTGGATTGTCGGGGACAATGACGCCCCTTACAATCCTGAATACCTGCCAGGGGACCCTTTCCAAAATTGCTGAGCAAGGCCCTCCACATCCCCACCAGATATGTGTCACAGTTCCGACCTTCATTTTGTTTTATCTCCAATCAGACATCCCGTTAAGCAGTAGGGTACCACCTTTTGCTAGAGAGGTTGGGTCCGGGAACCCTCTACCAAAGTGAGACAAGGTAATCCTTATAATCGTCTCTGTGGCCTTACATGCTATAACTGCCTTGTGTGTTGAGGGTGAAAACATTTGTCCCATTGAGGAGGCCTTTCGTGAAGGATTTTTCTTGAAGTTCCCGTTCCCAAGTCATACACTATGGAAGGGAGAGGTAGTTCCCCCGGCGAAATCAAAAGTTTATAGATCAAGGAAATAGCATAGTCTAGGTCGTTTCTCTCTTGTTTGGAGGTGACACAAAAGTTTCTCCAATTGAATTCATAGGTGCTGTTTATAATCAAGATTCCTGATAGAGGTAAACAAGAAGTTTGCCGAGCTGGGACATTTCCTCATAATTGTGAATAATGACTGTGAGGGATTGGGCCAGCCTCCACCAATAGTATCAAGACAGCTGCGATCGGAAGAATTACCCCTATCAGGTTATATCTTTTATACAATCGTAGGGGCTTGTTGATTTTAAGCCTGATCCTAGGTAGGGAGTTTACTTAATTTTCCCTCGTGGAAACATAAAGGGTATTCTTACCTGGAGACAAGCCTAAGTGATTATATGGAGTCCCTTCAGGTCCAACCAGAACTTCTAGAAAGGCCCAAATATATCCTATCAAACGCCTTCTATCTGCCTCTACATTGACAGGACCATCAACTGGAATCTTCCGATGAATGAGCTCGAACTTCACAGATTTCCAGGAAACATTTCTTTCTAGAGTATTGTCCTACGTGCCTCCCTTACCCAGTTGCACACAGAAAAACCGACCTGGTCAGCTGGATGAATAATGGAAGGGGCAAAGAGAATTATTTAATCGATAGACCAGGAGTTTTAGCGTGAATTTTTACTTCATCGTGTTCTTATAAAGAGAGATAATGAGAGGGTGACTAGAGCGTCCCACAGTCCTGGGGGTCTTTAGCCACAGCTTAGGGATAACCGTGACACGTGGTCCCAGTAGGCAGACTGGTGGGGAAATATGATAACCAAGACAGATGGAAAATTGACTTGCGTAGGATTGGAGGCAACACTGGGATAGATAGCGGTGCGGTGTACAAGCCATTAGGACTTAAAAAAAGCGCCGAAGAGGCCGTCAGAGGCCCTGGGCGTTCCCCCCAACCACCCCCGGTAAGGTTTGCCCTAATGAATCCACGACCAACTCTTCACTTGAGAAACGGGTTCCCCATCTTCTGAATCTCGTTTCTGTAGACAAATCGAAAGAGTCGCTTGGGCACTGGTTAGCGGTAGGACTTGTAGCCCATAAGGGGGAACAAGCGGGGCAAGGTGATAGGAGTATGCGGTAAGTACAAGTCAGTGGAACTCCTCCGCTCTAATCGTCCCTAGACGTATGCACCGTGGCGCCCGAACATGTGTCCTGATCTATGAATAAAAGGAAGGCGCCCCAGACAAATTTAGGATGCCTCTGGAGGCTTCATGGACAAGCAGTTCACCCCTCTTGTTTCCCGTTACTCAATAAAATTTACTCCTCGTAGGGTACCCTGAATAAGCTCTTACCCACGCGAGACTCAAAAGAGTTACCGTCGTACTTCTAGCCTCTCGCCTCCACCCAGTTTTCCTGCAGTAGTACGAAAGCGGAAGAGAAGCCCAAGCTTATGCTGTTAGATTCTAGGGAGGTCACCTTCTAGCAGAGTCCAGCCCACAATGGTAGCATTACGGCCGCTTTATTCAACCAGAATTTCCAATGTTTGATATTAACGGTGCCTCTCAAGCACATTAATTTCAAGCTTCCCACTTCATTCTCAGTGGGAGGGCTGTGGATCACGTTCATGGTCTGAGAGGAAGTGTTCAATGGCCTGCTGCAAGTCCGCCAGACAGACCGAGTCATGCCGAATAAGGATTCAATCAGTCGCCAGGCATTGAAATCTGCGCTGATGAAAGTGGGCCAGTGAAGGGAGGTAAACACTGGCGCAATAGTTCGGACCACAGAACACTCAAACTATTGACTAGGATCTCAACCATGGAAGAGGCTAGCGGTGCAGGCAAAAGAGACAATCAGTCGAGTCCTGACTTAATTTATAGATGAGAGGGTGGGAATGAAAAGAACTATATGTCCTTCTGATCCCATGATGGGATTAGTTTTGCTTCTCACACCCATCACAGAATGCTGGAACCAAAGAAAAGAGCCCGTTTTGACCTTCTTAATGGCCGAATACATGCTATAGACAACAGAAATCGAACCTGAGGATTGAGTCCAAAACGGGGGATCAAAATTGAGCTACATAAAAAATCTCAACAAAAGAATTAAAGTGCCCGCGCATGAGAAGAGGCAACATGGTATCATGCACATTTCAATCAGAAGGAGAGCCATGCCCCGTGATTAAGGATAGAGCCATTAAACATATATATACAATCGAAAAACACTGACCGCTTTGATGTGATAAGTCAGAATCATGTAACTCGCCTCCGTCTGTCAATACGACACAGTTCACAACCTTGACTGTGGAGAGAGACTTGTTAAATAGTCGATTGGCCTAAAATTAACCCTCTCTACAATATTGGCGTGAGGGTAAATTGCTGGACAAAAATGCCCAATGGGTATAAGTAGCTGCGTTGTTATTAATATTCAGGAGTAAGAGGCGACTATACAAACTGAGATCTCTTGAAAAACACACAATCTTGTGTCTTCCTTTCCGTGAGACAGTGATAAAGTATTTGAGCACTTGTTGACCCAGGCTTTATTCTGAGTAACCCTTGGCGTTGAATGAGTGACTATATCTGAAGGGTTCACCCCATTCAAGCACTGAGCAAAAGCAGCATATTAAGCCAACCAAATCCCTGGACATTCCGAGCCGACAAGGGAAGATAGACGGGAAGCACACTAGGAAAAAGACAATACACAATAACACCAAAGAAGAAACGCACAAAAAAACAAATAAACTGAACCAGGTACAGGAGGGGACAGCCCTGCCAACAACACACTAAACTCACCTTATTACTATCCATGGGGGTACCAACCACAGATAGGCACTGGGGAGTGACTCCCGAACCTATTGTGTGACAGTCGATGAGAAACAGGCATGCTTACAAAAGCATCTCCACAGAGATATAAGAAATACATATAACACCGCTATCACAACATCCGCCATTAACAAATGACTCTAACTAAGCCCCTTCTCATTATGAGAATATTATTACTCACAGGGGCCAATGGCTACGTTTTAAAAGCAGAATCCCACTTGACCTAGCTAGGGGAACCCTAACAATAAGAATCAACACTGGAGACCAGGATAACTGTTGTTTGCGCCTGGGCGTACAATGCCCCCTTAACCTCCTCCTAGGCAGGAACCTAGCACAACCTGGGTCTGAGGCCTTTGGGCCCTCCTGGTGCATCCGTGCACTAGATCCCCCGAGACCGGTATTCCAGACGGACCCAGGGCGGGAGGATCCGACATTAATCCTCTAAACATCCCGATCAGAATCTATCGGGAGATCGTCCGTTAGAGTGCCTCCAGGGTAATATAGTTTTGGCCCTTTGACGGACAATGAGAGCAAAACGAGGAACCCCCACCTATAGACAGGATATATCCTCTCCTTAAGGCACAATTGAGTCACAGGCTTCAGCATAGCTCGCCTGATGCCTAGGGTATTGCTGTGACAGATCCGGGTAAATCTGCAGGGTCTGGCCATTGTAAACAGGTGTAACTCGCCCATACAAGAATTCGCTGCATTATGTCCTCTTTTGCAGGACGAAAAAGTGTCACCTGGCAGACAACATCTCTGAGGACTCAGAGGGAGTCATTGTAGCGGGGCGAAGCCCTATGTACAGACCTAAACAGCTCGATAAACGTGTTTTTCGCGTGCGTAGCCTCTCTAACAGATCGTAATAAAGATGGTCAGAAACCTGTGGAAGATAGAGGTCTGAAGACGGCTCAATGATTCTGGGAGACCACGGATCCTTAGAATCTGATCTACGACCCCTGTTCTCCCACGTCATCTAAGATTGCGTTGCAAGTGGAAAATAATGGCGGCTGCGGAATGAGATTGGACCACCTGCTTGTAAGGGAGCAGCCTAAAGAAGTAAGAGAAAGAGTCCCCATGAGACTTGTGTGCAGGGTATCCACCCTGAGTTCCGATGGTCGCAGAGATCCCTGTGCTTAAGTCATCAAGCTCCTTCCTAGTTGGGGTATCCTCCGTCCATTAAACATCCATGAGAGAGATCCATGCGGCAGACAGATGTGCCTTACCGTGTGTGCAGGGTTTATTGAATTAGCCTTTGGGCGATCGGCAAGATGACAAAGGTTGCCCCCTTCAACAGGCACGGGTCTTGCAAGAAGCCTGGGCAGAGCATGAGCAGTAGCCTCCCAAGAAAGACCACGTGACCTCAGTCCCTGGCCTGAGCCAAAGACTGGTGTGAGCAGTCGGAGCGAATACGATAGTTTCAAGTCCATGGGTCAGTCAGGATCACTCTCATTACTGAGAGATGCTAGGGAGCCCTGAGCAGACGGTAACATAGACCCCTGAGAGGATAAAAGAGCGGGGTCGGGAACTCGCGGGGGTCAGCTTTGAGCTTATTGTACGCGGTGTCATTGGCCAAGAAAGACCCCCGTTGGACCATGTGGGAGAACGCACAGCCCTCCCACTCTGGGAAAGGAAACCACAAACCCCGTCACCGAGCGATGAGGCCTGAAGCCCATAGGGGAGGCCCCTCATCTACCCGGAGTGCCGTGTTCGCCTGGCAATAGGACCGAGTTAGCAATGCCCCTAACAGTCCTTTGGTGGTGTTGGTGGCAGTAATCCTTGGTTGGGTGCTGGGAATCCATTTGGGGCCTCCCATAAGGTTATGACCCTGAGTGATGGCCGGAATCCGAGGCAGCCCTCCGTGGAGCACCCGAAGAGAGTCCATGCAGGGGAGCCGTCCGGCAATCCCAAGACAGATCGGGAGGGTTACCTGAGGATGAAAAGCTTGCTCCCAGGGGCCCTTAAGTAGAAATCCCGCCCCCATCTGGTGTATCAATATTCCCTGTCCGTTTCCTTCATGATGCCCAGGGGAAGGGAATAAGCCATCTTGCGGAGCACTGACTTTGGTTGGAGCAGCTGCGAGTCCCGGAGCCTGTCGTGAGCCGACGCCCGCAGCAGACCCCCATCCTCCTGATCCCGGCGCGCGCTGCCTCAGGCGCCGATATAGGGTAGTCTGCAGAGGGCGCAGCTACCCTGATCAGGCCCCTCTGCGCGCTGTGACTCCGTTGATAGGCGCCTGGTGTGCGCTCCTTTGCCCTTCCCGCAACTCCCCTGCTGCGGCCCCGATGGCGCGGGTGAATAAGTCGCCTGCCTGTATAGATCCAGCCTGCGATGGGCCTGCTGCTGATGTGTTCAGAGGCGCGCAGAGAGCGCTCCCCATCAGCTCTTGCCGGGGACCGACAGCCGAAGGGGAGGAAGGCTGCCCTTTCCTGAGCCTGACTGCTCCGTCCTGGCGGTTCTCGGCGAGGCCTGCTTGATACAGCTGCTGTACTGAGGTCATCCAGCTGATTGACTCCGGCCACGGATGAGGAATGCTGCTGCCGCATGTTCCTGTTGGCTCGTGTTGGAATCACCCGGCTTGGACGCCCGCAGATGGATCCCCCGCGCGCCTGATGTCGGAGCCGGGCGCCAGCCGTCACCGTACTGGGGCAGCAGGCGGGGGTCAGAGATTCCAGTCTTGGCAGCGGGGATCACAGGGTCTCCCGCCTGCGACGTCCAAACGTGTGGCAGGTAAAGGCTGGAGCTGTATGAGGTTCGGGTTATGTAGGGAAGTAGACGTTGTCGGCCCGAGGGGCGACCATCTTGAGCGGAGCCTCGTGGCGTGGGGCACTGAGGCAATTAGGGCGGAAATAACGCCCAAAATTATTGGCCAATATTCTCCCCTGCTTCGGGCCCTGGCGGCCGTGTGGGGTCTTTTTTGCTCTTCTGGACGGATTTCCCCATGCTCAAGCGTATATGGAGTCGGATGGAGCTAAGAAAATGAGGAGGAGCTCTCTAGAGTCCTGCTTTCCCTCACAACGCCATGTCAAGCCACGCCCCCACTGTCCCTAATTTTAACCCTGGTCCCTCTGTCCCTCTTAGCTCCTTAAGGCTATGTTCACACGGCTTAAAAAGGGACATATTTTGCCCCGTATTTCGTGCCGTACAGTGCTCAATACGGGGTGAGATACGTCCCAGTCATTACGTAATCCGTCATTTCTCGTTATAGAACAATGGAATTACTTCTCCTTTCCCCCGTTCGCACAATACGCCAAGCGGGAGGAGAAGTGACCAGTGTCAAATACACTAGCGTAACGTGCCGTGAATAAATTAATGTCGATAGGGTCTCGGCTGGCTGCCGGCGCCCCTTGCCTCCGCCCCTGCTAGCCGAGCACACTTCCCACGGCGTTAATTGCGTGCAAATTAAACGCCCCGTACAAGATTATTGCCGTGTGAACATAGCCTAAATGTCCCTCTTTTTCAAAAGGGAAATAGATTTCTGTCAATAATAAACTCTCTTGCTTTAAAAAGTATCTGATTACTTTCTCGCTATATATTACATAACAACTTACTTAATATTTCACATTGGATACAATGCGATCCTGAAAATGTCTCCCTTTTTGGCTATCTAAAAAGTTGTACGTGTCTGGCGTGATTAGAGGTGTGTCTTGGTCTGATGTCATGTGTTTGGGCATGGTTAGAGGCATGGCCTGATGTGTCCTTCTTTGCAATCTCTAAAAGTTGGGAGGTATGGAAATATAACAGGTGCAGATAACTAATGAGCAGTAGCTCATACACCCTTCCTCTAGGGGAACAACTGAATGATAAAAAAAACTGCACATTGAACAAACACCAGTTCACACCAGCATGCAGAAAAGCCACAATATTATACAGGGGGAGACTGCACAAATGCAAAAATACCGATAAAGCAACTACTCACACGCCTACTATCCATGAAGGGGGTGGTTGCTGGTATTAAAATTGCATATAGATAAGGCAATACAGAGGGTGTCGCTTATACAGAGAAGTGTGGATGCTGACTTACAACGTATGACACGTCTACTATTTGACTAGGCAAGCTGCCCAGTACATTTCAGGTGTCCAACACAAAACACTGACACCCTCTGCGCCCCAGTTTTTGGGGCAAAAAAAATTACACACTGGAAAAATAGCAAATATGAGGTATTAGTTCATACAGTGGCCACTACATTTGCAAGCTCGCAAACCACTGGTGTGAACATACTTTTGTGAACTGGTACTTATCTAATGTGGTTTATTATTCAGTTGCCCTCCTAGTGGATGGGTGTGTGAGCTGCTGCTCATTAGTTATCTGCACCTGTTTAATTTCCTCAAGTAGCACTGGGGCTTACATTGCCTTCTTCTGGGTTTAGTCTTTAGCTATCTTTATTGTTATCTCCTGAACAAAGCAAAATCAAAACAGTTTCCAGTCTTACATTTTTCATACTCTTTTACAAACTCGAGCCAACGCTTCTTCACCTTTTTTCGGCCATCATTCCAGACCTCAGTAATGCGTGTTGCCCGGTGCTTGCATGGACGTCTGTGATCTCACTCTTACAAAGCCTACGAGCCGCCTCCACTGCCGTGTCTGTCACCGCATTAGAACTGATCGACCTCAGTTGAAGAGCGACTGTTGATTCTGATATTTGCCTGGACGCGTCCACCTCTTATGGCTTTTGGAATGGATGGACATCATTTCCTATTCTTCCAGCTGTCAGGGCCTCACATGATGCAGTTTGGCAGTTTTATTAGCCCAGGGACGCTATCGTTGAGCTGGATGATGTGGTTTCTCTTTTCTTGGGAAACCTTCTTCATGGCTGCTCGAACCAGTGACCTTTCACTTGGGACTCAACCTAATAACACCCTGAGCTATTCCATCATTGATCCCAGGGTTTATGTGCCGTTCCATCAGTGACCCCAAGGTTATTGTGCCGTTCATCAGTGACCCCAGGGTTTATGTGCCGTTCCATCAGTGACCCCAGGGTTTATGTGCTGTTCATCAGTGATCCCAGGGTTTATGTGCCGTTCCATCAGTGACCCCACGGTTTATGTGCCGTTCCATCAGTGACCCCACAGTTTATGTGCCATTCATCAGTGATCCCAGGGTTTATGTGCCGTTCCATCAGTGACCCCAGGGTTTATGTGCCGTTCCATCAGTGACCACACGGTTTATGTGCAGTGCAATCAGTGACCCCAGGGTTGATGTGCCGTTCATCAGTGACCCCAGGTTATGTGGCCGTTTCCATCAGTGACCCCAAGGTTATTGTGCCGTTCATCAGTGATCCCAGGGTTTATGTGCCGTTCCATCAGTGACCCCACAGTTTATGTGCCGTTCCATCAGTGACCCCACAGTTTATGTGCCGTTCCATCAGTGACCCCAAGGTTATTGTGCCGTTCATCAGTGACCCCAGGGTTTATGTGCCGTTCCATCAGTGACCCCAAGGTTTATGTGCCGTTCCATCAGTGACCCCAAGGTTATTGTGCCGTTCATCAGTGACCCCAGGGTTTATGTGCCGTTCCATCAGTGACCCCAAGGTTATTGTGCCGTTCATCAGTGACCCCAGGGTTTATGTGCCGTTCCATCAGTGACCCCAAGGTTATTGTGCCGTTCATCAGTGACCCCAGGGTTTATGTGCCATTCCATCAGTGACCTCAATGTTTATGTCGTTGGGACCTGCACATATCACAAATCGATGTTTGAGATCTGGGAAACCTCTTTAATTAAAAGCCCAGCGGGTCAGTTACTGACTGTGGGCTTTAGTTTAAATTGGGGCTGTTGTAGTCAGATATATAGGGCCCCCAGAAGGTGGGTAGATACTAAAGAGTCCCCCCTGTAGGAAGGTAGATAGGCCCCCCAGTAGGTAGATAGGGGCCCCCCAGTAGTTAGATAGGCAGATAGAGTCCCCCTAGCAGGTAGATGGGGCCCCCCAGAAGATAGATAGGTAGATATGGGAACCCCCGAAAAGTAGATAGGGGCCCCCCAGTAGGTAAATAGAGCCCCTCCAATAGGTAGTAAGGTAGATAAGTGCCCCCAGTAGGTAGGGGCCCCCCAATAGGTAGTTAGAGATATAGGGGCCCCCAAGTAGGTAGGTAAGTAGATAGGGGCCCTCAGTTGGTAAGTAGATAGGGGCCCCCAGTAGGTAGGTAGATAAATAGGGGCCCCCAGTAGGTAGTATCTTAAGCGTCCCCCCCAGTATGTAGGTAGTTAGGCCCCCAGTAGGTAGGTAGTTAGAGGGGCTTCCAGTATGTAGGTACCCACCTCTCCATGCTTCTCCTGGCGAGTCCACCTGCTCTCAGCCCCAAGCCTGATGCTTTAGGCTTGGGGCCTAGGACAGGAAGCAGCGCAGGCGGTGCGATGATGTCACTTCATTGCACCGCCTGTGCAGCATCACATGGCAGGGGCAGGAGCACATAGCTCTCTCTGATTCACCGTTCCTCTCAGTTGTATGCGCATCGCAAGGACACGCATACCATTGAGATAACTTATATGTTAAAAGGAACAGGCCTGTGGCCTGTTCTCTCTACCGTTGCTGCGGGGCAAGAGTGCGGCCGCGAGGCCATCCTTGTTTATAGAGTGGCCGGGCCCCGTGCGACAGTACCATCTGTACTGCCCCAACGATGGCCCTGTAAGCTATGTTATGTAAGGCATACCACAAGCCAGATTTATGAACCCACATATGACAGGTTCATACATACTGTCGTATTCTACACGCCTCTATATCGATTTAGAACTGGTGTGTCAGCGGCAGGTTTCATACATATCACCCTATGATTTTTAGCAGGGCTGTGGAGTCGGAATCGTGGAGTCGGTACCCATTTTGCAGGAGTCGGAATTGAAGTCGGTATAAAATGGACCGACTCAGACTCCCAAAATATATTATAAATTGGTACAGTTGGTTCAATTCAGTGCCAAGAGCAAGAGAAATTGGGTCTTGCCAGTGCTACTTCTCCCATATCTTCAGCCTCATCAGATGAGGATTTTAAGTTTAAAAAGTATTTGGATGACATGGAGCAGGCAAAGTGCTGCCCCAGGGGAAAAGATTCTGCTCCTAAAGCAAACAGATTGACCAGATTTCAGCAAAATTTTTCACTTCCTTTTAAAGAAGTAGAAGAGTTCAACGGTTCATCAGACCTGATTGTGCCTTAGGCAATTCCTTTATACCTGACATTGTTAGAGATGTTGCCCATGTGGTCACCGCTTTGCCCCCAACCCAATTCAGTGTAGAGATGTCGTCTCTAGCCTGGAAATAATGAGATCAGATGTGAGGTAATCTATTAAGGATGATATGATGGAGGCGATACTATTCCTCAGAATAAATTCATAGACTCCACAAGTGTTGTTCAGTACATTTTTGTTGAAAACTGTTTTTTTCCCACTTACTGCAGCGTTTTGCATATTTACAATTTTTTGTGTTCTAAAGTCATATCCAATAAATATATTTTACATCAACAAGCAAAAGATTAACAATGTTTTGAACTTTTGAGTTTCAGGCTCCATATCTTACCATCCACTACAGCTTTAAACATGAGACTACCATCATTTTACCATACATAACTTTGATCTTGCCACTATTTAGCATATGCTTACGGTAGTTCTGCAGATTCTTGTCATGTAACTGCATTGCTACTGTTTTTGTTGGTGGTTAAACAATCTTTTCCTTCTTGTTACTACAAATTATAACCTGTTCTCACATTCCCTGATAGCTCAGTGTGTTATTAGACCGATTCAAAAGTAAAAGGTCACTGGTTCGAGCAGCCATGAAGAAGATTTCCCAAGAAAAGTGAAGCAGCATCATCCAGCTCATCGATAGCGTCTCTTGGCCAAGAAAATTGCTAAACTGCATCATGTGAGGCCCAGACAGCGGGAAGAATATGAAATAAAGCCGTCCTTTCCTTTCCAAAAGCCAAGACGTGGACGTCCAGGCGATATCTCAGCATCAACACGTCGCTCATCACAAGGTCGATCAGTTCTGAATGTAAGACACGGCAGTGAGGCGGCTCATAGGACCGTAAAGTGGATCACAGACTCCATGCAAGCACCCGGGCAACACTCATTACACAGGTCTGGAATGATGGCCGAAAAAAGGAGAAGCCGCAACTTCAATCTCATTATAAGAAGCGTCGGCTCGAGTTTGTAAAAAAGTATAAAAAATAGAAGATTGGAAACGGGTGATTTGGAGCGATGAAATGAAGGTCAATAGACCGGACTCTGATTGGGGCACATTGGTTTGGAAGAATCAAGGGAAAAGGGGGCTACTGGATCGAGAAATTATAGAAACTGTCAAGTTTGGTGGAGGAAGCCTGATGGTATAGTGTTGTTTCACAGCCAAAGATCTTGGATACTTGACCAGGATCGATGATGATCTCAATGCTGAGCTCTATGTGAGTGTCCTACAACATGAATTACTTCATATACTCCAGTACTATGGTATGAAGAGGACGACAAGTGTCCACAACAAAGACCTGAAAGCAACGTCAAGGTTGGAGAAGGAATGGTTCAATGACAATGAGGTAGAGTTGCTGTATTGGCCTCCAGTTCCCAGACCTCAACCCCCAACAATTGTGGGTAGAGTTGAAGAAAAAGCTGTATTCGTACCCAAATCCAGTCTGCGCCAACATTGGGAACCTGTAGAAGAGACCTGGGATCAGATTTTGGTCAAGACATGCTTGAATCTGATCCAGAGCCCAGAAGGATTCAGGTAGTGCTCAAAGCCAAAGGTGGATTTTTCCAAATACTAACAAAAATTTAAAAAAAATTTTAATTTTTTTTTTAAGGGGCAAAACAGTAAAAAATTCCTTACAGGGAAAAAATCTGCAAACTAAGAAGCAAAAAAATACTTGCAAAAACAAAAATTTTTTAAAAATAAATAGGTAAGATCATTGGTTTTTAAAAAAAAAGTTAAAATGAAAGTACAAAGTTGTAAATGGATTGGGGAGAAAATGGGGCCGAAAGTCAAATTCAAAACATTTTTTACCCTTTTGGGATTTTTAAATTTCTACCTAAATAGCTTTATTATTTGTATCAAACCCAGATAAAAAGCCGATGTTACCAATTTTTCTACCGTTTAAAGGGTTTTCAGTTAAACAGGGGCCTGGGATGAGGGGGTCAGGATTTTTAGTCAGGGAAATGGGAGTCCTGATTTTGATCCCGGGGCTTTGGGTTAAACCCACCCCCACAGCCCGATTTTTAGAGAGGTTTTGTAATTCGCTGTGCTTTTTTTTTTTTTGGGTTTTTCTAAAAATTCCCCCGATTAAAACCCCTTTTTTTTTTTTATGTTTTGGGGCCCTCTGCTTGGGAACAAAACCCCAATTTATCATTTTTTATCACCACCTTATACAATAGGGCAACGTTTTAAAACCCTTACAAGAAAAGTACCCTCTAAGGAGTTCCCACCAACCACACCCAATAGAAGAAAGGAAATAGATCAGTCATAAATGATAAGAACATAAGAAAATGCTAACAAAAGGTTATTTAGATTTGATGGTAATAATAACGCAGAAAGCACCCTCAGGACTCGCCTTGGACGTTTGGTGCCTTCTGCCAACACAGTCAGTTTTTATAGCCCGTTCCATCAGTGACCTCAGCATTTAGGTCCATTCCATTAGTGTCCCTAGAACTCATGTGCCGTTCCATCAGTGACCACTGGGGTTATGTGCCGTTCCATCAGTGACCTCAGGGGTTATGTGCCGTTCCGTCAGTGACCTCAGGGGTTATGTGCAGTTCCGTCAGTGACCTCAGCGGTTATGTGCTGTTCCATCCAGGGGTTAAGCCTCCACGGACTCTATGTGCCTTTTCCATCAGTGACCTCAGTGGTTATGTGCCGTTCCATCAGTGACCTCAGAGCTCATGTGCCGTTCCATCAGTGACCTCAGCGCTCATGTGCCGTTCCATCAGTGACCACAGCGCTCATGTGCCTTTCCCATAGTGACCAGGCTCATGTGTCCACGTACCACCTCATTGCCTTCAGGAAGGCTCATGTGCCGTTCCCCACCCAGTGACCCAGGCTCATGTGCCTTTTCCATCAGTGAATGTTCAGTGTGTTGTGTCCTTTCCATCAGTGACCTCAGATTATGTCCCTTCCATCAGTGACCTCAAGGTTAGTGCCGTTCATCAGTGACCCAGCGGTATGTGCTTTTCCCAAACAGTGACCTCAGGTTATGTTGCCGTTCCATCAGTGTTCAGGTGTTTATTGCTTTTCCATCAGTGACCTCAGGCTCAGTGCCTGTTCCCATTAGTGACTCCATAGCCTCAGTTGTGCCGTTCCATCAGTGACCTCAGCGGTTATGTGCCGTTCCATCAGTGTGGTCAGTGTTTATGTGCCTTTCCATCAGTGACTCGGGGAGGTTTTCACAGTAGTTTGCCTATTACATCAGTGACCTCAGGTTAGTGCCGTTCCACCCGTGACCCACATGGCTTCCATCAGGGGACCCATTATGTGCCCCCAGGCCTCAGGGGTTTTGCCGTTCCATCCCAGTTATGCCCCAAGTGGGGGGTTGTGCCCTCCACAGTGACCTCAGGGGTTATGTTCGTTCCATAAATGCCTAATTTTTTTATGTGCCGTTCCATCAGTGTCCTCAGCACTTATGTGTCCTTCTATCAGTGTCCTCAGGGATTATGTGCAACCATCAGTCACCTCAGCATCTATGTGCCGTTCCATCCGTGACCTTAGGGGTTATGTGTCGTTCCATCAGTGACCTCAGGAGTTATGTGCCGTTCCATCAGTGACCTCAGGGGTTACGTGCCGTTCCATCAGTGACCTCAGCGGTTATGTGCCGTTCCATCAGTGACCTCAGCGGTTATGTGCCGTTCCATCAGTGACCTCAGGGGTTATGTGCCGTTCCATCAGTGACCTCAGGGGTTATGTGCTATTACATCAATGACCTCAGGGGTTATGTACTATTACATCATACTCCCCCTTAACATACCCCTTTTATTATCCCCTTATTGGCTCCATAAACCCCCAACCCGTCCTCCAAATTACCCCGTGCTTAAACCTCACATGTGCTTCCACTGGCCCAACAATTGCCTTCCTCCTCCCAAACTTTCAAATCAAAAGTCAACTGAAACCCATTTCTTCCCAACTGCCTACTTATCCTTCTTTAAATCTTGTCACTACTTCCTCAACGGGGCATGTCTATCCCTCAGACCGTTCTTTCCCCCCCCTTGTGGTTGATAAGCCCTGCGGTAGGTCCTCCTTCTTCCTCTTCTGCCAAGTCATTATCCCATCATGCCCTCGGTTTATGTTTTTCCATGTCCCCCTCAAATGTGCGCATGGAATCAGGATTCCCTTTTTAAAAATAAATATTTATATATAATTAATTTCATCATGCCCTCAGGGTTATGTGCCGTTCCATCAGTGTCCTCAGGGTTAGTCCCGTTCCATAGTGACCTCGGGGGTTACTCCCTTTCCCAAACAGTGACCTCAGGGGTTATGTGCCGTTCCATCAGTGACCTCAGGGTTAGGCCGTCCACAGTGCCCCTCAGCGGTTATGTGCCGTTCCATCTGTGACCTCAGGGGTTATGTCCTTTCCCAAACAGTGACCTCAGCGGTTATTTTGCCTTTCCCCTCAGTGCCCTCGGGTTATGTGCAGTCCAAAAAAGGACCTCAGGGTTATGTCTATTACATCAATGCCCTCGGGGGTTAGTGCCGTTCCAACAGTGTCCTCAGGGTTACTCCCGTTCCATCATTGCCTCAGGGTTTAGTGCCGTTCATCAGTGACCTCAGCGTTATGTGCCGTTCCTCATGACCTCAGGAGGCCCCGGTTAGTCCTTTCCACCCGTGACCTCAGGGTTAGTGCCGTTCCAAGTGACCTCGGGGGTTACTGCGTTTCCATCAGTGACCTCAGGGTTATGTGATTTCCATCAGTGACTCATTTTGGTTATGTGCCTATTACAAATAAAAGACCCTCAGGGTTTTTTACTATTACATCAGTGACCTCAGGGGTTACTGCCTTTTCCAAAAAAGTGAATCAGGTTACTTTTTCAGTGCCTCATTATCCCACAGTGACCTCAGCGGTTATGTGCTAATTACATCAATGACTCAGGGTTATAGGGTTACCTTTCCATCGGGGTTTGTCCTTAGGGGTTATTGCCTTTCCCCATCAGTGACCTCAGCGGTTATGTGCCGTTCCATCAGTGACCACAGGGGTTATGTGCCGTTCCAACAGTGACCTCAGGGGTTATGTGCCGTTCCTCAGGGCTCAGGGGTTATTTTGCCGTTCTTTCCTCAGGCTCAGCGGTTATGTGCCGTTCCATCAGTGACCCACGGGTTATGGTTAATTACATTAAATGCCCATCAGGGACGCTCTTCAGGATGTGCCGTTCCATCAGTGACCACAGGGGTTATGTGCCGTTCCATCGGTATCCTCTTGCGGCTTGTGCCGTTCTGCACCATGTTCACCTGTGGTGCCTATTCCAATACAACAGCATGTAATAAAAACACATGTGAAACATATATTTTTTTTTATTTACAATAGGACCCTATAGGTCACAAAGGCCACTGCTTGGTATCCAATAGAGGCATCTGTTTAATATGTACGACCTCGTGTATGGTAAATGGAAGCCAGAAATTTGTGTGTCTCAAGCCAAGTCAAAAAACTTAGAACATCGTATTTCACGGTGGATTCTAGTACAGTTTAATTGAATGCGACGCGTAAAAAGCATTCCAAAAAAATGAGAAACAAAAAAGAAAACAGAGTGTAAAATACTGGTTGAATTGTTATAGTATCCGACAACTAATTTGTCCTCTACCGTGTCAATGTAGCCTAACATGGCAAACCTGGTGTGCTAATGTATGCCTGATGAGCGCTTATCCCCACTCAATTCACTGCCACCCTATAGTTGCTTTTTTCTGGGCATAATGGCAAAAAAGTAGCAGAAGAGGCCGGGCTCACCCAGCTTATTCGTGTGCGTCTTTAGATGCACAAATTTAATGTTTTTTTAATCATTACATGTCAAAAAGCAAGTAAAAACTATTTGATTCCAATGGGAATAAGCACACATAAGGCACGCAGCTGCACGTCCTTGCGCACCAGTGACACGTTATCAGGCTGCGTCTATGCAGCGCTGGATTGTAATCAGATTTTTGTCGGATTCAGTATTTTGAATCCGCCGAAAATCCCTCTCTACCCAGCGCTGTGTAGACTTCAATAGAAAACCTGTGCTATAGTCTACACAGCATGAATTTTTCTGGTTGGTTTTAAAATCCGCCAGATTGCGGCAGGATTTTCAAATCTGCCGGATCTTCCGATGGATTGACCTCGCTTAGAATATGCTGTTCAGTTCTGGGCCCCAGTTTATAGAAGAGATGTAATGGAGCTAGAGAGAGTGCAAAGACGAGCAACCCAAAATTTAAGGGAATGGAGCATCTTAGTTATGAGGAGAGGTTAGAAGAATTGAACTTATTTAGTCTTGAGAAAAGACGGCTTCGGGGGGACATGATTAATTTATATAAATATATAAATGGTCCCTATAAAAAGTATGGGAAAAATTATTTCATGTAAAGCCCCCTCAAAAGACAAGTGGACATTCCCTTCGGCTGGAGAGAAAAGGATTCAGATTGGTTCTTGCCTTGTGGGTTTCAGGGCATTCACCAGTGCGGAGGCTGGGCTTAAAGGGGTTGTCTCACTACAAGGATTGTTTTTTATATTAAAGATCTTGCAAAAACAAGTCACTTTGCAATATATGTCCATTAACAGGTCCTACCTATTCCCAAAATATCCACTCTTGTATAAACTGCATCAGCTCCCTTGGTCACTATAGTACAGACCTGTTTGATCTATCCTGATAGGCTGCCAGCACTGGTTGCTATCGCTACAGACCTGGCTTCTACTGCAGCCTAGTGGAAGCCAGTAAACAGTCCTATTTTCTTGGTTTCACTTTGGATTCAGGGGTGTGTTTACTGGCTTCCACTAGGCTGCAGTAAAAGCCAGGTCTTTTTAGCTATAGCAACCAGGCTGGCAGCCTATCAGGGTAGATCAAACAGGTTTTGTAACTATAGCGACCTAAGGACTGATCAGCTCATACAAGAGTGGATTTTCTTGGAATAGGTAGGGCACTGTTAATGGACATATATTGCAAGTGACTTGTTTTTGCAAGATCTTTAATATAAAATACAATCCTTGTAGTGAGACAACCCTTTTAAAATCCTTGTCTTCCTCCCTTCACCCCCATTTTCCCCACCCTTGGTTGAACTTGATGGACATGTGTCTTTTTTCAACCGTACTATGTAACTATTGCCGTCGGTTTCCCATACATTCAATGTACGGGGCCGACGAAAAATCCCCAAAACATTTGTGGTTTTTAGCACAAATCTGCCATAGAGATCGCGGTCCAGCGATGTTAAAAAGATGTTGGATTTTGGACAGCATTCCCTGAATTCAAAGTGAAACCAAGAAAACAGGACTATGCCGTGTGAATGCAGCCCTAATAGCACCTTTAGGATGCGTTTTTTAAAGCGTGGAACAAACACCGTGTGAACGAAGTCACAGCGGCTCCGGCAGACTCCTCCTACACAAGTGACGGCGCCATGACCCCACCGCGCGTCGGCAGACTCCACCCACACAAGTGACGGCGCCATGACGCGACCGCGCTTCGGCAGACTCCACCCACACACGTGACGACGCCATGACGCCAGCGCGCTACGGCAGACTCCTCCTACACACGTGACGGCGCCAGGACGCCAGCGCGCTACGTCAGACTCCTCCTACACACGTGACGTTGCCATGACGCCACCGCGCTACGGCAGTCTCCTCCTACACACGTGACGTCGCCATGACGCCATCGCGCTACGCAGCCCCTCCCACACACGTGACGACGCCATGACGTCACCGCGCTCCGGCCAGGGAAGCACAGCTGCCTGTAGGTGGCGCATCTGCTGTGATCGCGCAGACCGTGTAGCCGCTCCTCCCCGCTTGAGCTCCGCGTACAATAGCAGCAGAGAGCCGCGGCCGTGCTTGTGTTACACGGGGGCAGGTAAGTGCAGCGCTCTGTCCCCGGCGTGTGCTGGCTGCATGGAGGCAGCAGAGGCTCCCCCGGGATCGGTGCTGGAGAGGGGCCTGGTGTGTGCAGGAGCCGTGCACTCCCTGCCTGGCCAGAGCCCTAGCTGATCCCCTGCCTGTGGGCTGCGCTCCTGATCTATGGGGCTGGGGCATGCTCAGCTCTGTGGCGATGGCAGATCCTTGTGATCAGGGTGACATCCGCCGCTGTCAGTCACCCGTCACAACATCTGTCACTATTCAGCGTTGCCGTGGAGACGCCTACATGATGCTGCTGACCCTCAGGCGTCAGATGTCACCCCGGGTCCTATCCGGTGTCGTGACCGCGCAGACAATTAGGATATCATCATATAATTTGTGTCAAGTAGAGGAACCGCCTGTTGTACGGACTCCGCACACAGAGCGATAGAATCCAAGGACTGGTCTCTTTAATATGTAGGATTGTGGCTCACAGCTAAGGAGAACTCAACAGTCCGAAAACCAGAATAATGTGAGGGGTCAATATTGGTGACTTGTGGTGTCGAACACAAAGGTTTCCTAAACCTTTCAATGGTCCCTCTGATTCAGGAGGCTGCACCATCATGGGGAAGACTGCTGACCCGACAGTTCTCCAGAAGACAGTCAGTGACACCCCCCACAAGCAGGGCTGTGGAGTCGGCGAGCCAAAGCCCCAACTCCTCAATTTCCCAAACCTCCGACTCCTGACTCCCTCATCCAAAAGAGCCACAGCGAATTACGAAACATCTCTCAAAATCAGGGCTGTGGAGTCGGTAAGCCAAAGCTCCGACTCCAACTCAGACTCCTTAATTTCCCTGACTCCAACTCCTGACTCCCTCATACACGGCGCATGTTTAACTGATAACTTTACTGTAGTAAAATGGTGCAGAGAAGCTTCAGAGCTAAAGTAAACAAAAGTAATTAGTCTCGTTTGTTTGTTAGATCAGATCACACTCCACGCTGCAGGCAGCTCTGTGTGGTGACTTCATCCCTGCTATCAGATAAGACACACACCAGAGAGCAGAGCAGGTCAGTAACCTAGAGAAACCTGAGTGCACTCAGAGCTGAGTAACTCGCTTATCTCCTCAACTAAAATAAAGCAGTATATTTGGAAAAGTCTTCATTTACTGTTCCCTACATGTTGAAATCTTATCTTTGCTGTTTATCACCTTATGATACAATAATTAAGCTATTTAGGTAGAAAAGACATTGACAAGCAAAAGGGTAACAATGTTTTGATCTTTTGAATGTGTAGAAGAGACCTGGGATCAGATTTTGGTTAAGACATGCTTGAATCTGATTCAGAGCCCAGAAGGATTCAGACAGTATTGAAAACCAAAAGGTGGAGTCACCAAATATTAACAAAATAATAAAAATTAACATTTTGATTTTTAGGAGCAAAACGGTAACAATGCAGTTACAGGAAAGAATCTGCAGAAGTAAGTAGATGCTAAATACTTGCAGGTCACACTTATGTATAGATGGGTAAGATGACTGTATATAAAATTGCTCTTTGCATCAAACTAACTGGACCAACTTATTATATATTTTGGGAGTCGGAGTCGGTCCATTTTATGACAACTCCGACTCCTGCAAAATAGCCTCCGACTCCACAGCCCTGCCCACAAGGAGGGGAAGCCAGGAGAGGTCACACAGTACTGGCTCAAAGCCGATTCAAGAGGTTGTCTCGCCACGCAGTTTCACAGATCAGCTTTCATCCATGCATTCTGCCTCTTCCTGGTCAGGCTGCGGGTGGTTCTATGGCAGTGATTAGCATATCGGTTCCATATTCCAGGTCTGCTAATTACTGACATCAGAGCAGGAGATGTTTATCTAAAGTGCAGAGAAGCTTCAGAGCTAAAGTAAACAAAAGTAATTAGTCTTGTTTGTTTGTTAGATCAGATCACACTCCACGCTGCAGGCAGCTCTGTGTGGTGACTTCATCCCTGCTATCAGATAAGACACACACCAGAGAGCAGAGCAGGTCAGTAACCTAGAGAAACCTGAGTAACTGAGTAACTCGCTTATCTCCTCAACTAAAATAAAGCAGTATATTTGGAAAAGTCTTCATTTACTGTTCCCTACATGTTGAAATCTCATCTTTGTAGTGAGACAACCCCTTTATTGGAAAGTTGAGTGTAATAATAATCTTTATTATAGCGCCAACATATTCCACAGCACTTTACAATTTAGGGGCTGTAGGTACAGACAAAAGACAGACATTAGACGGTAAAAAGTTACTTACAGATGAGACACAAGGTGTGAGGGCCCTGCTCACAAGAGCTTACACTCTATTGGGGTGTACGGGAGAGACGAAGGGTAAGAAGTGCTAGATTTACAATGGTCCAGCCATGTGACATAAATAGGGGGTTGGTTATAGAAAATTTCGGATGAACCTGCCACCCTGACAGTACATCTATATACAAGTATAGGGAGTGACAGAAATGTGTGCGCTAGAGAGTAGGGGGCTCACAATTGGGGATCTTGGCCAGACTGAGAAGATGTGTTCTCAGGGCCCTCTTAAAATTAGGAGTGTGCCTGATCGCCCTGGTGCTGCACGTGTGAAATCGTAGTGATGACCATATTTACTATTTTGCCATAGGCAAACTTAAACTCTATCAGTTCTCTCTCTGTTAAACACTAAAACGTAACTTTTATTATATCTAACTCTTAACCTAAATACCACATATTAAAAACCTGATCTCTACCTCATCATTTAAACCCTTTTTGCTTCTGAAGAGGAATACTCCCTTTCTTTTATCCAAGTCTGGTGGAACCCCACCAAATAACACGAGAGCCATAAGATCTATAGCAAAGTACTACTCCAGAAAGGGATCCCAACCCCCACTGGGCATCGTCCCAAATCTCATAGACACAGAAAAAAAATAAGGCCCCCCTTGTGACACCGTCTGCAGCAGGTGACACTTGTAGACAGAGGTAAAAGATCACAATTTAAAACGCATCCTGACCCCCGCCGACATGTTTCGCCAGCTAACCTGGCTTTATCAAGGCTTAGAGGTCCGATCGGACCTGTCTACAAGTGTCACCTGCTGCAGACGGTGTCACAAGGGGCCTTATTGTTCTGTGTCTAGAGATTAGGGACGACGCCCAAGTAGTTTGCTTGGGATCCCTTACTGAAGCTGTACTTTGCTATAGATATAAGGCTCCCTGTTAATAGGTGGGGTCCCCCAACTTGATAATAGAAAGGGAGTTATTCCTCTTCAGAAGCAAAAAGGGTAAATGATGAGGAAAGAGATCAGGTTTTTTTAAATAGTGTGTATAGAGGTTAAGAGTTAGATATAATAAAGTTACGTTTTAGTGTTTAACAATAGAGAACTGATAGAGTTTAAGTTTGCCTAGGCAAAATAGTAAATATAGTGATCAAAAGTTACTCTCTGTTCTCTTGCGAGATTCCCAAAAATTTTTTTGGGAATGAGGGTTTGTTAAGGATCAAACAGCAGAGCCGAGAGAGCGGCAAGGTGGTAGACAGAATGAGAGGAATTAAGGGGGGAGCAGCCTGTGGAGAGCTTTATGGGTTGAAGTGAAAGATTTAATGCTGTATCTGTACGAATGGGCAACCAGTGCAGTGATGACACAGGGTAGAGGCATCAGTATAGCGGCTGGAGAGAAAGAAAGCCTGGCTGCTGCATCAGGACAGATTTGGAGAGGGGAGAGTTTCACAGAAGGGAGACCATAAGAAGGAGTTACAGTAGTCAAGACGAGAAAGAATAAGAGCAAGAATGAGCGTTTGAGTTGTTTCCACAGTAATTAATAGCGCTCATTGTGAGCTATGATTATCTGCCGAATTTGCCAACGTGTTTTACGTGCCAGGAGAAAGAAATGACATGTCACTACTTCCCGGCGCTTACACGCCGGGGACAGTGAGTAACAGTGGGAGAGTTTCAGAAGTACATGTTGGCCAGCGTGTATTTTCACCTAACCTCCGATGACTTCGGTTTTCACTCAGTGAGTGCTTTGATTTTTCTGTATTTGCGGGGCGTATGTACCATAGTACGCCCGCAAATACATTGTGTGAACATAAATGAGAGCCATAGATGGTAAGTCTCCGGGCAGGGTCCTCTTTCCCCTGCTACCATGGTTAGTGTGGCCATTGTACTTTGGTCTTATGTTCTGTATGTAACTTCCCTTTGAATGTACTGTGTTCTAAAATAAATAATGCAGCACTAAAGTAAGAAAGCATTGAGGACGATGAAACATGGTGCACGACAGCAGCCTGTTATTGCATCTGACAACTTAGTTGATCTAGGAGTTCAGCTCTGGAGGCAGCACAGGGTTTAGTACCTGCGTATTCTGCATTATCTAGAACCAGAGGTTCTCTGTTCAGTAGAGCTTCAGTGCTATGAGCTGTGGAGCATCATCTGTTATGTGCACATGCCTGAGGCGAGGGTTATGGTTTGGCAGCACAACATCATGATGACAGCGTCACATTGCAACATCACATCTGTTGATTGTCAGTGCGACCAGAACACACATAGCCAAAAATGGATTTTTCGTTGCAGCTCTCAAGCAAGTTTGCCAGCATAGACCACAATGTCATGTAACCAGTCACCATCTTTAAAGGGGTTGTCTAGTGAATACTGATATAATGCTGGGGGCGCCTTTGTTCAGCATTTTTTGTGGAGAGCTTCTCTTGCACTAGAGCAGGGGTATGCAGCGTCGGCTCTCCAGCTGTTGGAAAACTACATCTCCCATTATGCACACTGATATAGATTAATAGAAATGCATGATGGGAGCTGTAGTTTCCTAACAGCTGGAGAGCCGACATTGCAGACCCCGGCACTAGAGGACCTGTCCTGTATTGCATGACAGCTCATTCACTGTGTAATGCTTCTTTCACTTCATGATCACCTTATAATTAAGGGGCCCTTGTAACTAATCGGCATTGTTTATAGCGGCAGACCCCTTTAATAAGTTATATGGACAGACCTGGTCCTGATTTAACAGTTCTTTTTTGTGATTCAAGGGCTTGTCTCACTATAAAGATGAGCTTTCAACATGTAGGGAACCGTAAATGAAGACATTTTCCAAATTGATTACTTTGTTTATTTATCTTTGTCAAGGAGATAAGTGATTTAATCGGCTTTGAGTGCACTCGGGGATTCTCTAGGTCACCGATCTGCTGTGCCCTGCTCTCTCCTGCTGTCTGTCTTATCTGATAGCAGGATGACGGCAGCACATAGGTCCGCACATAGAACTGCTGGCAGCTTGAGAGCTGGAATGTTATCTGATCTAACAAACAAAGGAGAACAATTACTTCTTTTTTTACATTAGCTCTGAAGCTTCCCTGCACTTCAGATAAACACCTCCTGCTCTCATATCAGAGTAATTAGCAGACCTTTGAGTACAGAGCTGATATGCTCATCACCCACAGCCTTACCAGGAAGAGACAGGATGCATGAATGAAAGCTGCTTTTGGCTCTATGAAACATGGTGGTGAGACAACACCTTAAGTCTAAGTTCACGTGGCTGAAAAGGATGAAGTGATATATGTACATATTTCAAGGGTAAATTTTTTATTTTTTTTTTTTTTACATGAATTTTGTCACCATCTTTTGTGCAGGTTTTTTTTTACTCCTAGAATCATGCATTTTACGGCACAGCTTACCATTTTTTTGTTTGATGGGTCAAAAAATGCACTAAATTGCGCATTCACTAAGGACATGTGTTATTTGGTGTCCTTTTTTTTTAATCCCATAGACTTGCTATTGTAAAAATGTGTTAAAATGCATTGTGTATGAAAAATAGTTTTGCACTTTCACTTTTTTTTACATATGGAAATGCATCAATTGACACACAAAAAGCACACATGGCTGAATGCTATGTATTCCTATAGAAAAATAATGGAGCCCAAAAAGGAGTATTCTCATTATAGACATTTACCCTGTTTTCCCAAAAATAAGGCAGTGTCTTTTATTAATTTTTGCTCCTAAAGAGACCAAGACTTATTTTTAGGGAATTTTATTTTTCTATGAAAAAAATTCACATTTATTGTTGAAAAAAACATCAAACGTATTAATAACTGTAGTGAATTTCATCACAAACATTTAGCAAGCAGCCAAACCCTGAATTGCATCAAAAAAAATGCATCATGTCTTATTTTCGGGGAAACAGGGTATGGCATTTCAATAGGATATGCCATCATGAAAGGGGCAGATCCCTTTTCAATTTTTACATTTTGATATACTATCTATCTTGAGAATGAACCCCGATACCTCTTTTTCAGGGCGTGGCAAATTCGCCCATTGGAATTGATTTATTCAACAGGGGGTGGAGGGCGAGCCTAATTTTTCAGGAAACGGGGTCTTCATAAAAAGGACCGACCCCAAAAAATTTATTAAGTTTTGGGTTTCCCCCGTTTTGTTTTGAAGCCGACAAAGAGCAAGAGGGAAAGGGTCCGGCCATTCTACGCCCCCCATATCTTCAAACCTCAACACATGAGGGGGTAAATTGATGACATTGGGGCGGGGAAAAAGCCTGCCCCAAAGGGAAAAGATTTGCTCCCAGGGCAAACAGATTTCAGCAACATTTTTCACCTGTTTTCAAAGAAGAAAAAGCAACCTTTCCTCAAAACGACGGGGTTTGAGGCAATTCCCCTTTATACCCCTACTTTGTTAGAGATGTTCCCGTGGTAAACCGTTTTTGCCCCCAAAAGTGGGTTAGGGCCGTTCTCAAACCTGGAAAAAAAGAAATCAGAGTAAGGTCATGAAACGGGATCTAAATGGAGGCAATACTTTTCTCAAACAAATTCGGAGACTCCACAAATTTTTCCTGCAGTGTTTTGCTTTTTTTAAAAATTTTTTTGGGTTTTCCTAAAGCCCATATCCAATAAAAAAATTTTTCCCTTTGACAAGAAAAATTTTTAAAACAATGTTTGTTTTTGTGACTTTCGGGCCCTCCTATCTCACCAAATCCACTACAGCTTTGTACAGAGGCTATTTTAAAATTTTATATACAGTCCCCCTTCCCTTTTTCTTATAAAAAAACTTTTGACTTGCAAAAAAATTTTACACGTTTATTTTCCTCCCAATTCTTTCCTTAACTGCTTTGTTACGGGTTTTGCTCCTAAAAATAAAAATTTTTTAATTTTTTTAAAAATTTTTTTTAGTTTTTGGGGAAAATTCCCCCCTTTTTTTGGCCCCTAAAATCCTTCTGGGTTTCGGGAATCAGATTCAAGCAAATCTTGACCAAAATCTACCCCATTTCCTTTCTACCACAATTCCCAATGTTGGTGAAAGACTGGATGGAAAACAAATACAGCTTTTTCTTCAACCCCCCCCACAAGTGTTAAAAAAGATCAAAATTTTTTTCCCCTTTTTGGGTTTTGTCAGTGCTGTTCTACCTAAATAACTTGATTATTGATCAAAAGGGTTTTTAAACACCCCGGATTTTAAACCTTTTACTACAGTAAAGTTATCACTTAAACATGCCCCTTTTAAAGGGGGGATTTAAAGGAGGGGGGGTTTTTGGGGTTTGCCAATCCCCCCCCTGGTATTAAAAAGAAAAAATTGTTTTAAATGGTAATCCCACCCCCAAAACCCCCATTTTAGAAAAGGGAAAAAATTTTGGGGCTCATTTTTTCAGATAAGACTTTTTGGACCAAAATTTCTTACAAACCTTTAAAACACAATGGGGTTTTACAAGAAAACATTTCCCCTTAATCCCCGGGGTGGGATCGGAAACCCAAAGCCCCCCAAAACCCCCGACTCCTGAACCCCCCTCATAACCCCCCAAAGCAAATTTTTAATGATAACTTTAAGGAAAAAAAATGGCCCCTCGGCCCGGGTTTTTCCCCCTTAAAAATACAATAATCAAGCTAAAAAAGGAAAACAACCCCCTTGGGGGCCCAAACAAAAAGGGAAAAAATTTTTGATCTTTTTTAAAAACTTTGGGGGAGAGTTGAAAAAAAGCTGTATTTGTATCCAAGTCCAGTCGCCCCCAACATTGGGAAATTTTAGAAGAGACCTGGGGTCAGATTTTTTGGGCCCCAAAAAGCCCTTTAATCTGATTCAAAGCCCAAAGGGTTTAGGCAGTATTGGAAAAAACCAAAAAATGGATTTCTCAATAAATAACAAAATAAAAAAAATTAACAAATTTTAAATTTTTTTTTTGGGGCAAAACAGTAACCCAAAGCAGTTACAGGGAAAAAATCTGCAAAAAATAACAAAGCTAAAAATTTTCCCCAATCAAAGTTAAAAGTAAAAAATAGGCCCAAAATAATTTTAAAATAAAATTAAAAGTTTCCCCCCATTCCCAAAACTGTAGTGGGGGAGGAAAATGGGGCCGAAAGTCACAAATTCAAACCATTGTTTACCATTTTTTTCTTGTCAGTGTAAAATATATTTAAATTTGGGTAATTTACTTTTGAACACAAAAAAAATTGTAAATATCCAAAACCTGGCAGGAAACATTTTTGGGAAATCTCGAATTTGGGGTTTTGAGAAATAGTAATTTTCCCCCATCAGATCCGGCCCCCTACATGACTTCCCCATCTGATCTCATTAAAAACCCGGTAGAGAACGGGCCTTTTCTTTAAAAACTTGGGGGGGGAGCAAAAATGGGACCACAGGGGCCCCCATTTTCTAACAATTTTTTTGGGGATAAAAAGGGAAATTCCTTACCCCAGTCCCGTTTTTGATTAATGGTTGAAAAATTTTTTCAAATTTTTTGAAAAATTTTTTCTGAAATCGTTTTTCCTTTGGGGGCAGAATCTTTTTCCCCCCGGGGGAGCGCTTTTCCTGCTCCAAGTCCCCAATTACACCCCCCATGGATGAGGCTGAAGATTTTGGGGGGCCCGCAGACGGCCGGAACCCCCAAATCCCCTTGCCTTTTCACTGCAAATTTAACAACTGGACCCAAATTTTTTATATTTTTGGGGGGGGCAGCGGTCCCAAATTTTTGGCTCCCCACTCCCTAGCCCTGTGGGTCACTAAACCCTTCGTTCTTTTTAGAACTCAGCAGGAAAAAACTCGGTGGCAGCAGTGAAGAAAAACCGGGAATGGGGAGCCGGCAAGAAACTACGGGCCATTGGCAAGTCCAGAGGTTGGGTGGAGAACCAGCGGTCTCCTCTAGGGGGCTGAACGTTTCAGAGCAGCACACGGGGTTTTGTGACAAAAGATTTGTCCCTTGCCCAAATCAGGGGGGTTCAAACCCGGGGGCCCCTTTCCCCTTTTTTGGGCCCACAAAACCCAAACAACCCACTGTTTTAAAAATTATACAAATAAGATGGGGGTTGTAAGGGTTTTCCCCAAAACGGAGGCCGCCCTTTGACCCCAAAAGTGCCCCAAAGGGGTTCTGACCCATAAAAGGTGTTTTTTTAACCCCTTCCCCCATTGTTGGCCTTCTTCCACTGATTTTCCGAATTTCTCTCTATATATTGTAGCTCCTCAGGATACAGTCATGTCTTATGTGTTTGTGAATGATTCATCCCAGACCAACGTGCCCCTGCTGCAGGCCTGCATCGATGGCGACTTCAACTACTCCAAGCGCCTTCTAGAGAGCGGCTTTGATCCCAATATCCCGACGCCGGGGGCCCCAAAAGGGCTTCACCGGGGTGCAGGGCCCAAACAACGTGGACATCTGTCAACTACGCACAATTTTAGGTGCAATCCCTGCTACTGAAATTAAACCCGGGAAACCCCTGCCCCCCCCCCTCTGTGGCCCTGAAAACACCATAATTCCCGCTCCAATGGGCCCCAAAATTTTATATTTTTTGAGTTTTTCTTTTCCTAAATGCATGAGTCCCGGCCAAAGAAAATACTATAGAATGTTTCGAATGTCCAAGTAGTTTTTTCCCTTTAAACCCCCTTTAAAAGGGGTTTTTTCCATGAAGTGAGTTTCCTTCCCCCTTATCTGGGTCAGGGGAAAAAAATATAAAACAAAGCATGCAGGGGTTTGAGGGGGGGGGGGGTGAGAAAGAGGAGGAAGGGAAGGACTTCCGCCAAAAGTTTACTCAGATAATTACATTACAAAACCCGTGGGTTCTTATCCCAAAAAACGCCCGCCTTTATAAAACCCGCACTTTTTTCCCCACCCCCCTTTCAAGCTTTCCCTTTAGTCCCCTGCCCTCAGAAAAGAAGTGCAAACACACAAGGGTTCCAAATGCTCCAAAAGGGTTCTAATGCACAGGGGGGCCAAAATGCCCCCCCCTCCAGTTTTTTTGGGAAAATACAAAATCCCATATGCTTTTGTATAAACTATAAAAGTTTTTCAAGATGGAGTTTAGTTTTTCCCAAAAGCTGGAGGCCGGGATTTTGACACCCCTGGGCTAATGGGGAAAATTTTTAGGAAAAAGAAGGGGGACCTGCCAATGCGGGGCTCTCACAGGGTTCCAAATTTTGTAATCACATAAATTTAAAAAAAGGATTACCCATTTTGGGGGGAAACCCACGTCAACAATTTCATGTGGCAAAACCCCTTTAAGAAACCTTCGATTTTTTTTTTTGTTTACACGTTTGGGGGTTTTTCCCCCCCTCCTTCCCCCGAGCCCCTAACTTTTTATTTTTTTCCCCCTACATAAAACACCCGAGGGGTTTTATTTTGCGGGACAAGATTACTTTTAATTGGGGGTTTTTCACTGTTTTCAAAATATACTGGGGACCGCCAAAAAAATTTCCCCGGGTTTGGAAAAAAAAGTGAAAAACTTCCCTTTAGCCCTGTTTGGGAGGAGGTTTTTGTTTTCAGGGGCCAATTCGGTAAAAAAATTTATGTGTTCCTGTATTCAAAAAGGTTTTACCATCCGCAAAACCAAAAAATGTAGGGGTTCCAAAAGTTTTTTTGCCCAAAAAAAAATTTAAAACCTTTTTTTTTTTTTTTCAAATTTGCGCCGCCAATTTTTTGCGACCAATAAAAAATTTGCCTAACACCTACGGGCGACATTGGGGGATGCAATTTTTTTCAGGCCCCCGAAGCTTTCCCTTTTTTATGGAACCCTTTTTCAAAAAAACGAGACCTTTTTGATCAATTTTATTCCGATTTTTATAGGGCGTAAAATGACCGAAAAAACACAATTTTGCCGTTTCGAATTTTTTTTCATCTACGGTGTTCGGCGTATGGGATAGATTGTTATATTTTAATAGATCGGACTTTTTCGGATGCGGCGATACCAAATATGTTTAACTTTTTTTTATTTTATTTTTTATTTGTAAAATGGCAGAAGGGGGGGGATCTGAACTTTTAATATATATTTTTTTTTATACATTAAAACATTTAATTTTTTTTTTTTTTACTTTTACTTTGAGTCCCCCAAGGGTGCTTTACCACTAGAGGGTGCGATCGTTAATACAGCCTAATGCATTGCATAGACAATGCATTAGGGTGTACCAAGATGGCGGTCACCCCGCCGGAAGTGGGGAAATTCAAAACATGGCAGCGACGGAAGCCTTCACAAGGCGGTCACATGACTGGCCCTATGTGCAGTCCATGGGAGCCATTACTATGGACAGGAATTGGACTAATATATATAAAAAAATATTTTATATATATATTATATAAATAAAATAAAATTTTTTTTTTTTTCTAATTTGGGGGGGCGCGGCAACTGTATTGGTATAAAAGAGTTATAGGATCTGAATTCTTAATACGTGTAATATGGTGCTAATATGCCAGTTAGTGTATAGGCTGTCGACAAAATGACTGCAACAGCTCTTTTCCCGACAGGGAGGATGCTCAGGTTCACTTTCCATTGAGAATTCAGCAGTGATGACCGCCCCCTTGACAGTGCATGCAATGAGGCTATGAACTGTCAAGTGGGTGTTCACCACGGCCCAATTCATAACTCGGTTCTCCTGACTCCTGCTTCCACACCCCACCAAATAGGTCCCTTGAGGAAGGCCTCTACTGGCTGAAACGTCGAACCGTGGGATTTATATTATGTTTTCACAATAAACACAATATATAACATGGAGAGCTGAATTCATCTGTTAATTTGTAATCATTGTTTGGGGAATAAAACACTATTTGGCAAAGAATTTAAAAGGGGGGTTTTTCTCACTACATTATCACTTACCTCATTCTTTTTTCTTTTTTTCACTTTGAATTAAAGGGCGTTTTTTACTGCCTTCCACTGGGCTGCAGTAGAAGCCAGGCGTAGCATAGCAACCAGTGCTGGAGCCTATCAGAGAGATCAAGGGGTCTGTATTTAAGCAACCAGTGCGGCAGCCTATGGGAGAGTCAACAGGTCTGTAGCTATAGCAACCTAGGAGCTATGCAGGCCCTACAAGGGGATATCTAGGGAATAGGAGGACATTTGGTAAGGGACCATATTCAAAGTGACTTGTTTTTGCAAGATTTTTTAACAAAAAAGCAATCCTTGTATGAAAACAACCCTTTTAAAGATTTCGGGGTTTTTGAACGGTATTGGGTGCTGAGGGGAAAGGGCACCAGTTCAAACGCCTACCTAAGGTGTGCGGCACCATCATCTCTACATCCGTTCTTAATGAGGCATGAACCATAGCAGTTTGCCCCGTTGGGAATTGAGCAGTGGTGACCGCCCTGTTGAAAATCTGCTCCCTCATTAGATTGCCGGGATATGGGACTTAAAGGGAAAAAAAAAAAAAAATTTGCGAAAAAGGGGCTCAGAAGGTTTTTGTAGTGCAGGTTTGAAAATTTTTTCTGAATTTTTAAAGGCAGATTCTTTTTTTTTTAACATTTTTTTTTATAAAAAACCCCAAATTTCATGGCAAAACTTTTTTAAAACCCCGGCCAAATTCAAAAATTTTTTTTTCCCGGGGGAAAAAAAACAAAAATCCTAAAGACCCCTTTAAACCGGGGGTTTTTTTAACCCAAAAAAAAAGGGGGTTTAACGAAAGTCCAAGGGGACCTTTCTTTTTGGGGGGCGGTCCTCCCCGGTTTTGGAAAATGAAAATTTGGAAACCCTCTGAAAATTTTTTTTTTTTGGGGTGGACACCCAAAAAGGGGAAAGGGGAAAAATTTTGAATTTTGTCCGGAAAAAAATTTTTTTATTGTTGTCAGGGGGTTTTTTTTTTAAATTTCCCCGGGTTAGGGGCTTTTTCACAGGGACCTCCGAAAAATTTTTTTGTCTTGGGGACCACAAGGACCAAACATCAACTTAGCGGGGAAATAAGGCAAGACAAACGAACCTTCCAGGGGTCGCTGCTTTTTTTTTCCGTCCCTTGGGGCCCCTTTGGGAAAAAAAGAAACTTTTTTGGGGAAAAAATCGGGGGCAAGCCCCCCCCCAAAAGGAAAAAAAAATTGTATGAATTTTATGAATCTTAGGCCCAAACCGTAAAGACGGGGGGAATTTTTTAAAAAAGGGTTTTTGTTAAAATTTTTAAAAAATTTTTTTAAATTTATATTTATTATATATAATTTTTATTAAATTAATATTTTTAATATTTTTATTTTAAAAATTTATATATTATTTTTATATTATAATATTAAATTAACACCCCAAAAAAAAAAAGGGGTTTTCCCTTTTGTGGGGCACCCTCTTATAACTGGTGCCTTTAGTTTTTTTTTTTTTTCGTTTTTTACTGAAAAATCACAAGGGTTTTGCCCCTTAAACCAAGGGGTTTGTCTTTTAACAAACCCCCAATGTTTTACCGGCTTAAACAATCCCCCAGTTGCCCCGTGAAGATTCCTTTAACAAATTTTTTTTTGCTTTTAGAGGTGGGGAAACAAAAGATTTAAGGGGGGTGTCCCAAATTTTTTGCCGGAAAAAGTATCTTTAAACAGACGTGTCAAGAACAGCAGCGGGTCCTTTGTTGGTTTTTTTTTTTCATCTGTGACACTAGTGATCATTTTCTTGACGTTCTGTAACTTTCTTCTTGCAGCAATCACCAAGGCGCTACCCCGCTCGTTCTGGCAAAACGCAGGGGGGTAAATAAAGAGGTGATCCGCATGTTAGAGTCCTTGGAGGAACAAGAGGTGAAGGGCTTCAACAGGGGCACTCACTCTAAGATGGAAACCATGCAGACAGTCGAAAGCGAAAGGTATGTCCAGTGCTCTGAGCTGCTGATGGAAAAGGGACACAGCACTCTGTCGGAAGGCTCCACTGAAGAAGATTGGTACGTTGGGAGCAATTTATATTATTTTATACTACCATGTTTTTTTTGGGGGGGGGGGCTCTTTTTTTTTTTTTTTTTTTATTATTCCTGCATTTACTCCTCATTGTCATCTGAAGAGCCCTGATTGGTATCACCAAATGCTTTATTGAAAGAGGACGTCCAATTTCTAATTGCAGATTGGTACCATTATTGCAGACCTCTCACCCGGATTTGAATAGAATAAGTACAGATCAGAAATTTGTTCTCCCAGAGCTCATCAACCACGGCTGCTAGCTGTGTGATTTACCATCCAGGTGGCTACAAGTGCACGATGATCTATAGGGGTAGTTTCTCCTTATAGCTGCCTATAGGGACTTGCAAATGCAATTTTCCCTTGGTTCTATGGGAACATCTTGTGATTTCTACTGCTCCCTAACTACTCGTTCTGTGCAACCCCTTATAAATAGGTGAAGTTCCTCCATTGTTATTTTTAATAGGTTAGTCCCATCATAACAAATGCTGACCTAGCACTAGCATATTTGATGCCGCTGCTTCATGGTCAGTGAGACGAGATCCTAGCGATATGTTAATTACCAGTTATCAGAAATTTTACACACTTCTTCCCATAGACAGCAATTGCAACAGCTAAAGGGATTCTGACTGCAATCCTAATAAGGCCATGTTCACATGGCTTAAAATGGGCCGTATTTCGGTCCGTAATTACGCGCCGAAGTGCGCAAATTACGGCGAAAATGGCCCAGTCATTACGGTAATCCACAGTTCTCATAGAGAATTAATGGATTACGTTTTCCTCTCCCTGCTCGGCAATACCCGGGCGGGGAGATAAGTGACATGTGAATTACCAGCGGCATATACGAAGTGCTGGCCCCCCGCTCCCGCCCCCGTCCACACGGCGTAATTGCGCCCCGCAGTTAAGCCGTGTGAACATAGTCTAAGGCTGCCATGCATGCTATTCCTTACTATACAATATAGAGTGAATGCACACAGGACAGATTTGCTTCGGATTTTGGTGTAGATTTTTCTACATTGACTTTAATGGGAGAAAACCAAATATGCAAAAAATCCATGTGAATTGACCCTTTAACATGGATGTATTGGAAGTCGAGGATATTGTGCATGAACTGAAGGGGTCAAGGCTATCAAAGGGTATCTCAATCGTGTCAGTTAGCTTTGAACATGAAGGTAAATTAACATTCTCTACCAAATAACATTTTAATCTATCAACCAAATATATATATATATATATATATAATATATATATATATATATATATAATTATATTAACCAAAGTTGAGACCAGAAGTTTACATACTGTACATAAATAAAGACACATATGCATGCTTTTCTCACTATCTGACATTAAATCAAAATAATTAGGTCAGTTGGGAACCAAAATTATTTAAATTTGCCAAATACCAGAATAATGCAAAGTCAAACGTTGACATCCATTTCATTACCCTTAAACTGTATGACTTTGATCAAACATTTTGGATATTCTTCCCCAAGCTTTTCACAATAGTTGGTAGGAATTTTGGCCCATTCTTCCTGCCAGAACTGGTGTAACTGAGCCATGTTTGTAGGTCGCACCTGCATTTTCAGCTTTGCCCATAAATATTCATTAGGAGTGAGATCAGGGCTTTGTGATGGCCCCTCCAAAACATTGACTTGGTAATGCTTAAGCCACTTTGTAACCAGTTTGGCAGTACACTTTGGATCATTGTCCATTTGGAAGACCCATTTCCGCCCAAGCTTTAACTTCCTGACTGATGTCTTGAGATGTTTCTTCAGCATTACCCCATAATCTTCTTTCCTCATGATGCCATCTATTTTGTGAAGTGCACCAGTCCCTCCTGTAGCAAAACAACCCCACAACACGATGATGCCACCCCTGTGTTTCACAGTTGGGATGGTGTTCTTAGGCTTCCAAACTTCTCCCCTTTTTCTCCAAACGTAATAATGGTTATTATGGCCTTTATTCCTGTGTGCATTTGCATAACATTAATCTGGCTTTTATAGGTTTCTTTTGGAGTAATGGCTTCTTCCTGGCAGAGTGGCCTTTCAGCCCATGTTGATACAGTACTCGTTTCATTGTGAATAATGACACAATCTTAACAAGATCTTTTGCTTTTGTTCTCTGGTTGATATGCACATGTCAGACCAAAGCACATTCATCTCTGAGACACAGAACCCGTCTCCTTCCTGACAGTATGATGGCTGGACATTCCCATCTTTTTTTGTACTTGCATATAATTGGGTTTATACAGATGAATGAGGCACCTTCAGTATCTGGAAAATTTTGCACCCAATGATGATCCAGACTTGTGCAAGTCCACAATTCTTTTCCCTGATATATTGGCTGATTTTCTTTAGACTTGTCCATAATTTTACACCCAGAAGCAGTGTGTTTCTGGTGTGCAACAAAATACATCCACAGGTGAGTCTCTAAATTTACTCTGTTGCCAGAAGCTTCCAGAGACCTGACATCATATGGGCTGTCCAAAATTATTTAAAGACATAGTAAACCTAGTGTATGTAAACTTTTGACTTTGCAGAAAGTAATAAAAATTCCTTAAAAAAATCCTCTCATTATTCTGGCATTTGGACAATATAAGTAATTTTGGTTTCTAATTGACCTAAAACGGGGAAGGTTTATTCTAATTCCGTGTCAGATAGTGAGAAAAATGTTCTTATGTGTCTTTTTATATGTACACCTCTGGTTTCTACTGTATGTACTTGGTACGAGAGTGTTTACTTACCTTTGCCTACATGTTTATAGCTAATCGGGGAGATGGGAATAACCCTTCAAAGAGGACCCGCAGCCTGTCCTTAAATGTCTGTTTTACCAAGTACCAGTATTGCCCCTGAAATAAATTCTGGAGCATCAGCTGGGTGTTACTAACTGGGTATGTGTCCCTGCACAGTCGTTAACTAACCAATCAGTGCTGGCAAAGACACGCCCCTTTAAAACCTTAAATGGTGACACCCATCTGACAGATTCAGCAATATATTTTTCGGAGGAATAACAGAGGAACAGCACAACACAGTTATAAGAGAAGATGCTCTTATGTCAGAGGATGTCACGGGTCCACTTTAAATGAATTGGGAGACTTGAATACATAGCAGACATTGGTTCTCCCTCTGTTTTTCGGTACTCTCCATCTTGGTTAATAGCTGACATACAGTAACAATATCCCTTCTCTCCCACGCAATGTTAGCTGTAGTTTTATTAGATAGATCCTAAATCACATGAGGCGTAATCTTGGTGTTCACAGTGAAAGTGACCTTTGCTCGTCATATAACTGCAGTTACACATTAGCCCATAAGTGGCAATACACAGCGCATTCGGTGTTGTTGAATTTCCTGTACCTTTCCGTTTCCTTCTACAGTCTGATTTATGACCTACAGACAAATGTCCAGGAAATCTACTAGTAAAGTATGACTGGTAGATTCCAGCTTGCAGGTAACATGCAATAAAATGGCGTCTTTAGCATAAAAGGGAATGTCCACAAAAAAAAAAAAAAAAAAAATTACATGGCCTTAGAGCCAAGATGGGCAAAAAAAATGTTTTACCAACCTGTCTGGTGCTGCTCCAGGACTTGCCACTGCTCTGCTTCTCTTGACTTAAAGAGAACCTGTCACATAGTTTTTGCCCCTCTTGCTGAGGGCAGAACAAGCCAGTGTCAGACCTGCTGTTTCCAGCGCTGTGTCCCTCTTTCTGTAAGATGCTGTAGTTTTTGTGTATTTAATGCTCAAATCTGCCATTTTCAGCCAGAAGAGTCATTCGAAGAGTCCTTTAGAGTGTCAGTTTTTTAGGTAGAAACATGTCAGTGGGCGGAGCTAGCCTTTGGTGGGTGGAGCGAACACCTATTCATGAATAAGATTTGAGGGGTAAATGCTCTAAAACTACAGCAACTTACAGAATAAGGGGCACAGCGCTGGAAACAGCAGGTCTGACACTAGCTTGTGCTACCCTCAGCAAGGGGGGCACAACCTAGGTGACAGGTTTCCTTTAAAGGGGTTGTCTTACTACAAAGAATAGTTTTCAAATGTAGGGAACACTAAATGAAGATGTTTTCCAAATATATTGCGTTGTTCATCTTTTTTTGTTAAGGAGCTACAAATGATTTTATCACCTTCTGAGGGCTTTATAGTTTCCCAAGTGACCGATCTGTGTGCTCCTTCTCCCCTGCTGTTTGTTCTATCTGATAGCAGGGAGTGAGGTCATCACACAGGTCATGCCCGGCAGTGAGAGCGTGTGTTATCTGATCTTTCAGACAAGACAGTAATTACTCTACTGTTTACATTAGCTCAGAAGCTTGTCCTGGTAGAATGTAATTTAGCTAATCTAGACTAATAAACAGAAGTCTGAATACACAGAGCTCATATGCTAATTACAGACAGCTTGACCAGGAAGTGACAGAGCAAAGCAGCATTATTTCATTCATGCATCCTATGAAACTTTGAGATGAGACAACCCCTTTGAAGGTTTTTGTCCCGACATGCAGGAGAGGCTCAATCTATTATAAGCAAATGGAGCACGAGCCTTTCCTCTGCATCAGGATGAGAACCCAGAAGTCAAGAGAAGCGGATCACCAGTTAGCTCTAGCGCGCAGGGGACAGGCAAGTAAGTATTTTTTTTTTGCTCATGTAATTTTTTTAACATTAGAGCAGTTCTTCTCTCCAGCTTGTTTACATAAGGTTTCATAGATTACCAACCACCTCTGCTGTAGCAGTCCTGGCCGGAATGGCGGTGTCATATGGTAATGTCACTGCTGTATCTTATCAGCGGCACAGCAGCTTGTTTGTGTGTTTGTGTTTTTTTACTGACAAACTTTAACCCTTTAGAACTCTGTAGCCTTCTTCCCTGCTGTTAAAACCTGTCCATCATGCAATTTCCTCTTAAAGGAGTTGTCTCCCTACAAGGATTGCTTTTTATGTTAAAGATCTTGCACAAAAAAGTCACTTTGCAATATATGTCCATTAACAGTGTCCTACCTATTCCTAGATAACCCCTATTGTATGGGCTGCATCTGCTCCTCAGGTCGCTATAGCTACAGCCCTGTTCGATCTTTCCCGATAGGGTGCCAGCACTGGTTGCTATAGCTACAGACCTGGTGTCCTCAGCAGCTCATAACTGCAAATTAGTAGAAGCTAGTTAACACTGAATTCAAAAAGGAAACAGAGAAAACAGGACTGAGGTAAAATGAATCGATGTAGTGAGACAACCCCTTTAAAGGCTCAGCTAGGAATATCCGAGCTGAGATGTCACTCACTGCTGTAGAACTTCCTACTGCCTGAACAGGAAGTGGGAGCCTGAAGCTGGCTGTGAGCGGCATGCTCTGTTACAACAGCCAGATGAGAAACCCCTGTAAAGGGGTTTTGCCGAGACGTGAGTTCCTTACCTATTGTCTGCTCAGAAGAGAAGATAAACATAGGAAGCAGGGTCACGGGTGAGAGAGGGGGGGGGGGGGGCTGAGCACAGAGCCAGTAAGCAGGAATCGTGTACAATGTTGACTCAAATCACATTACACCCAATAGATTTTCTATACAAAAGAAAAAGGTCTTTCTCCACAGCCCCTGGCAAACTGGTTCATGTTCCTTTCATCAGATAAGAAGTGCACACACGCAAGCGCGGCCAGATCAGCTCCTGGTTGTGTCTAATGTAAACTGTCAGGAAACTAAGGGAAACTGAGCAATGCTGTAGCTCTCAGAGCCTTCACTTTTTTTTTTAATGAAATATATTTAGAAAGGTGATTAAATACCCAATTCAACATTACATTGTGGAAAAACCCCTTTAAGTCAGTGGGGACCATTAGTCGCTACTGATGTTTTTCATACAAAATATCCGGCACTGATTTTATAGTCCCTTTGCTTCCAGCACTGCCTCCATGGTCATGTAGCATCAACAATCCTGGGGGGCCTTTTTTGAGCCCCATCAATCAGCGAATGAACATGAGAGTAGCGTAGTGTGTTGTCATAGTGGGCTTATTTCTCCTTTTGTCTGTTCCAGCATTATAGAAAGGCAGGGTGTAATAGGAGTAGGAAGATGGCAGCTATGAAGGCCTTCATTAGACCCCTGGCTGCCACGACAACCAATTGATACCCCGCAATCTAATTTGCATAGGACCAATCGGGCAACAGAACCACTTAGTTGCCCCCGTGGCATCTAAAGGGTCCTGACTATTCCAGCAGATCCTGACTGTAATGTTTTAGTGGCTTACCCAATATATCATTCCTTAAGTAGTTTCCTGTGTCAGCTATGAGGTCCCATAGCTCCTTAGACTTACTCTGTCAGCTGACGGTAGCAGCAACAATAGTAGTGGATAATTCAGTGAGAAGGTCCCACGTGGTTTTAAACAAGTAGTGAGTGAGAATCTGTTTTTACTCCTGCAAATTTTACACGGTAAAGAGTGATTTTTACTTTCCATATCTCACTGGATTATCTACTACTGTTACTGACTGTAAGGGCATGTCCCCACGGCACGGGTTTTCGGCCGGTTTTTCAGCCGGTTTGCGGTTTTGCCGACCGCCTGAAAAACCGTCCGAAAAAAGAGCACAATGGTGCTCTATGGGAAAACCGTGCAGCAGTCCCCACTGCACGGGTTTTTCGTCCGGCGGTTTTTCCGCCCACGGTCCGGCCGCAAAACATTGAACATGCACAATCTTCCGTCCGGTTTCCGGACGGAATCTGTGCAAGCCAATGTGAAGGGGGAGGGCTTTTCTCCGCTCATCGCTGAGAAAAGACATGTCCACCCACCCCTTCGCGGCCGTGGGGACAGCCGCAAAACAGGACAAATATCGGCCGGTATTTGTCCTGTGCAGTGGGGACGCGCCCTAAGGGTATGTTCACGCGGCGTGTTCTGTCCGTGTGAGCTTACGTTATTAGATGCGTATTTTGATCCATCTAAACGGACCGAAACACGCATCTAGCAATGAACAGTATGTTTTACACTGCTCGCAACGTAAAACACACACTGGCATTCAGGCGAGTGATCGCTGGTACGTGTCTCATTGCTTCTTTTGGATCCCTTTTGGATCTAAGAATTGAAATGTAAATTCTTGATCCGAGAGACGCAACAGGAGCCCTATTTAAAACGATAGGGGGCAATCCTGCTGCATCCAACACGCATCTAAACACGCACCTGTGTGTTGGATGCATTTTAGATGCGATTTTCGGATCCAGAACAGCATATGGCGTGAAAAAAATAGAATGACACATACCAGTCGTACCTATATTAAAGGGGAGCTCCCACCATAGACTTTAATGGCATATCCTACCCATCAACATCTGAAAGGTGTGGATCCCACCTCTGGGGATCTCCGCGATGGGCCACCAGAAGTGTGGGCTCAGAAAGGAGAGCCGTTCACTCTTGTGCTTGACTTTATTCCGTTCTATGGGAGTTCTGAGTTGAACACTCCGTTCCCCTATACTCAGGACTCATATGAACAGAATCGGGAGTCACACCAAAGTGCGACCGGCTCTCCATTCTGAGCCAACACTTTTGGCGCCCATTCCTCTTGGACTCGCAGATATCATTGATGGCACCTCCGATCACTATACCATTAAAGTCTATGGTGAAAACACCCTTTATATCATCTGCAATGGAACTAGTCATTAAAGACCATTGATGAATTAAAGGGGTTGTCTCACTACAAAGAATAGCTTTCAAATTGTAGGGAACACAAAATAAAGACATTTTCCAAATATATTGCTTTGTTCCTCTGTTTTCCCTAAGGAGATACAAGTGAATTTATGACCTCCCTGGCTATTTCAGTTCCCTCAGTAACTGACCTGTAAACAATTCCCCCTGCGTTTGTTCAATGAGATAACGTGAGTGACTTCATCACACAGGTCAAGGCAGTGTCCTGTGCTGCTCAGCATAAAAAGCTTGATTTATAAAAATAAAACATAACTGAAAATTAGGGCTTTTGTTTTGGGGATCAGATAAGAAGTCCTGTTAGTAGTTTGAGAAGCTAATCTGATCTAATTAGCTTCTGAAAGCACAGCATGGTGCTGTACAAGCATGGAGCTTATGCAAATTAGTCAGTCTGAACCAGGAAGTGACAGAGTATTTCATTCAAACTCTGAAGGGAGACAACTCCTTTAAGCCACAAAAGTGACCTGCTCCGACTGCTGCGGTAGTAATGGGTGAACCCATAGCCGGTTTTATTCCATGCTGTTCATCTGAGTGATCAGCAGGTGGCTCTACTTACTCATATTCTTCAATCTAGCTTTCTATTAAAAAACACCACTGTGGGCCTTGTTCACAGCTCAATAGCTGGACTAAACTGAGCCCAGGAGCACCTGTCATGTTTTCCCAGGAGTATATAAGGCTAGATGCCTGCTCCTGGGCTCAGTTTAGTCCAGCTATTGAGCTGTGAACAAGGCCCACAGTGGTGGTGTTTTTTAAGTAAGTAATGTCCCCTTTTTTTTGTGTTTTTTTTTTTTTTTTTGTAGCTTTCTATTAACTCCGCGGTCTGTTTGTTAGGGAGCCACGGATGTACATGGAGACCACTAAAACTGCTGGCTCTCCATTAATTCATATCTGTGTATGTACCAATATATACTACACATCTGTCTGCAATCACAAGATATCTGCATACCTCATTTTTGGGTCTATGCCTCATTTAGTCAGTCTCAGCACAACTCACTTAGACAGCTATCTATGCGCTCTTATATGGGTCATAAAATTTGCTGGGTGACAACCACTACCAGCCATTCTAATGGCCCAAGGGGTTTTATTCCAACTCTTCACAGACCCTGAATGGCATATAATGTGCACTATTATAGTCCGGACTAATGTGGATCCATAATTATATAAAAGATGGTCAGTGCTACAGAGCGTAACATTGTTGAGGAACACAACGTTGCACATGATGCAAAATCGGGCATCCGATACCCTCAGTTATTTGTCACATTCTTTGACTTTTTTATTTTATCAGTTTATGAATGCGGATTAGCCCCAATAACTGGGGCAAATCTGCGTCCTGCGTATTGTAAATGGAATCTGATTAGTCTTTACCCCTCACCACCCCGGCCCTACTTAAATATAATTTTACAGTGGACAACCCCTTCAAGAGTTCCTCTCTACTGTGATGGCAAAGGAAATAGCCTTATACAGTTGAAACCAGAAGTTTCCATACACTACACTATATAAAAAGCCCCATATGGATGTTTTTCTCACTGTCTAACATGAAATAAACCTTCCCCATTTTAGGTCAATTAGGAACCAAAATTATTTATATTTGCCAAATGCCAGAATAATGAGAATTTTTTTAAGACATTTTTATTACTTTCTGCAAAGTCAAAAGTTTACATACACTAGGATTACTATGCCTTTAAACAGTTTAGGACAACCCATACAATGATGTTGTATATTTGGCAGAATCTGAAATAGAGACACACCTGTGGATGTCTTTTTTAAGCACACCAGAAACACACTGCTTCTGTGTGTAACAACAACAACAAATGCCAGAATAATGAGATATACTTTTTTTTTTTTTTTTTTGGGGGGGGGGGGGGGGGGGGGGCATTTTTATTACTTTCTGCAAAGTCAAAAGTTTGCATACATAGTACTTGGTAGTCTTGCCCTTACACTGTATGACTTGAGTCTAACAGTTTGCATATCCTTCCACAAGCTTCTCAGAATAGTTGGTAGGAATTTTGGCCTTTTCCTCCTGACAGAACTGGTGTAACTGAGCCATGTTTGTAGGTCTCCTTGCTCGCACCGGCCTTTTCAGATTTGCTCATAAAGTTTCAATAGGATTGAAATCAGGGCTTTGTGACGGCCACTCCTAAACATTAACTTGGTTCTCCTGAAGCCACTTTGTAACCAGTTTGGCAGTAGCTTCAGGTCATTGTCCATTTGTAAGACCCATTTCCATCCAAGCTTTAAATTCCTGGCTGATGTCTTGAGATGTTGCTTCAGTATTGTCACATAATCTTCTTTCCTCATGATGCCATCTATTTTGTGAAGTGCACCAGTCCCTCCTGAAGCAAAACAACCCCACAACATGATGCTGCCACACCCCCCCCTGTTTTCACAGTTGGGATGGTGTCCTTAGGCTTCCAAGCTTCTCCCTTTTTCCTTTAAACGTAACGATGGTCATTATGGCCAAACAATTCAATTTTAGTTTCTATAGACCACAGGACATGTCTCCAAAACTGTAGGTTTTTGTTACTTTGTGTATTTGCAAACATTAATCTGACCGTCTCCTTCCTGAGCGGTGTGATGGTTGGCCATTCCCATCTTGTTGGTCCTTGAATATAATTGTTTGTACAGATGAATGAGGCACCTTCAGGTATCTGGAAACTACACCCAAGGATGAACCAGACTTGTGCAAGTCCACAATTCTCTTCCTGATGTATTGGCTGATTTGTTTAGACTTTCCCATGATGTTATACACAGAAGCAGTGTGTTTCCGGTATAATTAACTTGGGTTTATTAGCAACATCTTCAGAGGCTTCCAAAGACATGACATCATCATATGGTCGGTCCCAAATTGTTTAAAGGCATAGTAACCCTGTTTGGAAAAACTTTTGACTTTGCAGAAGTAATAAAATGCCTTATAAAATTCTCTCTCTCAATTTATTCTGGCATTTGCAAATATAAAATAATTTTTGTTCCTAATTGACCTAAAACGGGGAAGGTTTATTCTGATTTCATGTCAGATAGTGAGAAAAACATGCATCTGTGTCTTTTTTTTATAGTGTATGGAAACTCCTGCTTTCAGCGGTAAGTGTATTGTTCCTATAACTTTTTCTGTCAGAATTGGTATGACCCAACAGTATAGTCCAGACTACAAGCGTAGTCTTTCCAATGCCTGTATAGTTGGATACGTATTAATTTGTCGTCTTTTTTTTTTTTTTTTTTTCATAACAGTGCTATGGAAAGTCATTCCCTCTTGAATCCAAACCTTCAACAAGGAGAAGGAGTCCTCTCCAGCTTTTCCCCACCCTTCAGGAATTGTGGAGGGTCTTGGGTTTTGGAAGATCCTCCTTCCTCCCATTGTCAAATTTCCCCCTACTTTCTTTAGGCATTTTTTCAATTTTTCTATGTCATGGGTGCCCCGCCATTTGTGGAAATCACCTGAGCTCGTTCACTAGCTTGCTGTGAATTTTGTTTCCCTCGATCCTGATTGTGGATGCTGGGCTTCTTTCTGGACTGAACCACTTGGTCACCCCCTTCCCTTTATTAATGTGGGGTATTCTCAGAAGGGGCCTGGGGAAAAATCTCTCGCATTAAAGGACAAATTGGGCGTGCCCTTATTAAATGCAGTAGATGGGGGAAAACTCTTGAAACCCCGACTCCTGTTTTACTTTTGTTCCTTTTTTTCGTGGGGAAAACTATTTCCTTTGCTGGCTCAGCTGAAAAAGCCTTTAAGAAAAACCGGGTTTTTCGAGTTTTGGTTTTCCCAAATGGCGGTGGCTGGGGGTTGGGTTTCCAACATTTCATTCCCATTCCTTGGGTTTCCCGACCAGAAATGTTACCTGAAATTTTTTTTTCT